>JAYKAV010000278.1:1983792-2000441 GCA_035582835.1 Phoebastria nigripes
AATAATTTTTTTTTTTTTTTTTTCTTCCAGTTCTTATGTGAAAGCTTTTTGCTGTTTTGCAGTTGGTGTTTGTCTGCTAAGGCAATTCTAGTGGTTAAGCGCAGGTCTGTTTCATCAGCATAATGCTGCTTTGCTGTTAGCAATTATTTTCTTTCAGGGTTTGCCAATTAAGCTAGTGCTAGTGAAAATGCACCTAATTTGTCAAGAAATGGCAGGATGAAATATAGGGGCCATTATATAAATTGGGAAAGAAAAAAATCGGGAAAAGCATATGTGAGACTCAGTGATACTTGGTCCGTTCCTGCGGCATTTTTGTTCCGGTTATGCCTCCATCCACTGGTGATGTTGGAAGAAGTGTAAAGCAATTGGTCATAAGTTATGGGCCATCCACACCCTGAGTATTAAAAAATTTTGCTTTGGGAGAAGCTGCCTAGAAAGTTTTGTGCAAAGACTATGTTAGTAGTGTACAAAATTGTTTTCTTTGTTTTGTTTAGGTGTGGTTTGGTGGTTTTTTTTCCCCTCCTTGGACTCAACTGGTTTGTGTTTGGCACAATCGGTTATCAGTGAATGAGGCATGATGGCTTAGCTGGCCACCTGCAGTCTGCTTAGACAGAATTCTTCAAAGTCATGTATGCTCAAAATACAGACTCATGGTGCTCGGGTTTTCTAGTAAAGTCCTTAAGCTTTAGGAGGAACTGAGTGAAGAAATAGGTTAAGTTGAGCTTATAGTTCCTGTGTGTAAAGCAAAACGGACTTAATCCGTGGTTACCTGAGAGGATAGAAATGTCAAAGAGAAGGCATCGAAGGAAGAAAGAGTAGGGATAGCTTGACTTAGAGAAACAAAAAATGTTTCAAGAACTCCTGCATTATATATTTTGTTCAAATTAAAATGAATGTAAGCTATATATTATTTCAGATTTCATTATGTGTAACAGCATATCATGATGTACCACAAAGGGCTTGAATTTTCTCACCTAGACTGTGCTGGATACCTGTAGTCCCACCACTTGAGTCTATGACGGCTCCCAGGCTCTGCAGTAGCTGTGATTGCCCTCAGCGCTGCTGAGACACCTCTGTGGGGAACCCAGGCTCATTTATACTGTGTTGTTGATCAGTGTTTCATACTGAAATGATAGCATTCCTTCTGGGATATCCTTATGATATCCACTGTCTTTAAACTGGTTTTAATGTTTGTGAAAACAGAGCTCCTCTAGTGCATTCACCACCGTGCGTCAAGGAGTGGAGGAATGTCTGTCCGCACAGAGTGCGGTCCTGGTGGAGGAAGAGCATGAGAGAGATGTAAGGAAATGTTGAAGCAGACCGTCAATTGATAAAAATTAGACTAGATGTAGATGGTAACGGAAATGGTATATACCTGTTTAACTGGTGATTAAAAGGAATTGGCTTCTTTACATCACCTCATTATTTGCTGTTAGCTTTGCAAATATTTCCCACAGGAAGAGAGAACTACCGAGAAATCAGGAAAGCTATTTAAAATAAAGAACAACTATTGGCACAAGAAGAAAAATATACCAAGTATTTGATGTATACAATGGGGTAACAGAGAAGGTGTACTGCCAAGGCAGTGAGGTTCTTCAACATGCTTACAGTAAGATTACTAGAGCATCCTCCCTAGACCATCTCTAATCTTAAAATAAAGCTATCGGTCTCTAAAGAGGACTTTGTGATACAATTATCTTTGATAGCTGAGAAACAGACCTGATTATCTGGGAAGATGAGTTGCAGTCCCCCTTTCCCTTTGAATTGGGTATTTGCCTATGTTGGCTATTGTTTCCATTATAGGATTTGAGGAAAATGACTTTTGTGTATTGCAAAGAGACTTGTGTGCATTGAACCACTGTGTCTCTGTGTTTGGAGTCACAGGAGCTGTGCTGTTTTCCACCACCTAACAGTCAGACCAATGAGTTTAATGACTTTGATTTTAGAGAAATTTGTCAGGTTTATGTCTGGGAATGAGATACAAATTGGCATGTTTGAAATGCGCAAGGCTGTGTTGAGGGCTGGGCTAAAGCAAACAACTCATTGCAAGCGTGCCGATTTGTACATCTGATTAGCTTGTTAAAAGTTTGGGTGTTACTCTGTTCCTAGTAAATTTGTSTGATTGATGTTTATTAGCCAGATCACTCAAAGCCTCATATCTTCTCATGCTGATCCTGGAAGACTTCAAATGGTCATCGTGACAGATAAAAGAGCATTTTTTTGAGCCTTTTCTTAAGTATTAAAATAAAACAGGCTCTCCCTATAGGCCATCTATATTTATTTTCCTGGGTAAAGCTTCTAGCTTTGCAGAAATATAACAAGCTAGAGGGAACATCATTGTAATTACTTGGCTGAAGATGATGACATTGACATGAGATYTCCTGACAGGGCATTAAAGTTGAAAATACTGGTGGCAATCTGTTAGGAACAAGAGGACTCCTTTGAAAAAAGGAATCGGGTGTAAACCATAAAAAATTGCTTTGTTTCTGGGTTTTTTTGGTTGTTAGACTGTTGTCATCCCTGCTGTAACTTGTAAATACTGGGTTTCACATGCAGGTTGGGAGGAAAGCCAGAGGCTTCAGCTGGGATGCAGCTCCTCATATTGTCTAGTTGCCTCTTTTAAAAGACAACTGGTTGTTGCATAGGATCTGAAATCTGCTCCAATATATTTCAATCCATCCTGTTTTCATCAAATTTGACCACCGTTGCCACTGATTGTTGTTTGCTGGCCTGCTTAAGGTGGGTCAGTGGCCTCCGTGCTGTTGCTTGTACACAGATGCTCATGTTCCTACAACTCCTGGGTAAAAAAAAAATTGCATCTGCTAGGTGACAGTCTCTGTTAAAGTGCCAACAGTGAATGAGTCTAAATAACCTTTTGACTGCAAAAAGGTCTGTGGCACGTAGGAGCAGAAAATGTAGGCAATCACTATATCTGTTGTTGTAGTGATGATCGAGAGGGGACAAAGTGAAGACAAGAGGAGGTGAGAAATAAAATAAGGCTTCAAACATTTCCTTTACAAATATTTTTTGCCCTTGTTTTTTAAGGTTTAGTCTTCAGTCTTTTAACAACCAGTGAACTTGTAGGATTCCACGTATTTCACAGCCTTAACTTTTATTTTATTTTTAAATCTTTTTTTTCATACTAAAGCATTTTGGTGTGAGAGCTGGCGTGGATTATTATCCTGCTATGCTAATACRCAGCAGCAAACTTGGCTTCCAAGTGCATATGTGTATTTCTGTGAGAAATGTGGGAGAACAGTGAGAAGGAGCACACAGTACTGCCTGTCTAATGATGTAGGTCCTGAAGACTAGGACTGACAACTGAGTAGTAGTATGTTCAAACGAAAACTCTAGGATTTATTTTACTTGTCTTTTTTGGGTTTGGTGGTGGGGTGGTTTGTTTTTGGTGTGTGGGGGGGTTTTTTTGTTCGTTTGTTTGTTTGTTTTTTAACAATAGGTTTTATATCCTGAAGATTTTCTTTGGAGCCACCACAGAGAGTTGAAGCTTGTGTTTTCAGTGTAAAACCTGAGATTTTCATAGATTTGCTTGATGGTAGGAACTGGAATTTTTAAGTAAATGTCAAATAACAGGAAGTTTATGCTTTAAGCCACGAGAGTTTGGCAACATTGAGGGCTGTGTGTACTGATAATCTTAAGATAATGCCATAGTCCATTTCCAGTGGTTTCCAGGAATCTGATGAGTTAGTTAGCAATACTGAGTCAAAGCTGTCTTTGTACCTATGGATGAGGTATATATCGCATAGTGGAAATCATGACTGACATCTCTGCTTTCAGCTCGTGGGCTCGTATCTGCGAGCCATTCATGGGAGTGGAGAATCACTATGGGATGAGAAGGATCCTGACGTGTAGGTACCACTAACATCAGCAAGTTTTCAGTTACAGGAGCCGTTTGGGCTCAAATGATTTTACCTCTATGCTTAGCAGCTTTATTTGGAGAAAAAACCCTTGGGTTTCACTCTGGCAGGGTTCAATCCTGCCAGCTGTTGCTGCCTGCTCTTCATTAAGAGTATGCTGTTTGGCCTTAAAGCCTGCTCCTCTTCTGAGAGAGGACATGTTGATACTTAGTGGGAGCATAATGATCTCAAAATTCCTGCTTCAGTATGTGATACCTTTGAGACCATCAACACATTTCCTGATACATGATACAGAAAGGGCTTACTCTGCTGTGGTGGGCTCTTAGCGTTTTGTCAGATGCCTCTCTGTTTAATTTCAGTTGATGGTCAGCTATCACATGTTCATTGAAGAGGGCTTTCTAATGTTTTTGCTCATTTTTCTGTTCTGTGCTTTTTTGACAGCTCTTCTTCTGAGTACAGTTTCTAAACTCTTGCATTAAATTAAGTGTATTCCTTCCCACAGACTTTACTTGGAATCTGCGTGGTATGTGTTGTACGAACATACGTCTGTGCCTTCTTCCATGCCTTTCTCTTCGAGCTCTAGCAGTAGCTGCTCAATCTCAGTAGTACCCTCAGCTTCTAAAGTGAAAATCCTGTTAATAAAGTGATTTAAGGAAAAAACCAGCATTTCCATCCCACAGTGTATGCTAATCAGCTGGTGCCTATAAATTCTGTACAAATAGATTATATATCCATTAAAGTGGTTCTACAAATGGTTTGGTGGGCACCTGTATTTTCTGTTGCATTGCGGTGTGCGATACTCAAGTTGCTTTAAGGAATTAGAGCATGAGATTTTGCCGCAAGCTCCTGTAGACCGCTTCTAAGATCCTAACACCCCTATGAAATTTTGCTTGCTTGCAAATGAAGAAGGTGGGTTTTGCCTGGCAACAAGCTTTGCGGTTTCTACCTGAGGATCAAAAACACAAGTGCATTTGTTCAGCCTTTTGCGTCACTTTGGTACTGAAGGTTTTGACAGTCAAATCATCACTGACATTTCTATTGGTGTGCAAGAAAGAGAATAATCCAGTATATTTTTCCATAGCAGTGCTGTCACTGCAGGACTGGCAATAGTAAAAGGTGCATTCATCGCTGAATAACCAGATATCCTGGAAACCTGCGAGAAATGGAGACGTCTTTTCAATCAAAATGTCTCTTAATGGCTGTTTTCTAACTGATTCCTTTTTGTTATTTATACTCTCCCTGAAGTATTTTATAGAAACCTGAGTCCCTTTGAAAACCCACCCAAACAACCAGAAATGTATTTTACGTATTGTAGTATGTAAATGATTAGTCATCACTTGTAAATTGCCTAATGGAGGAGGAGGAGGAAGAGGAAACTTATATTGAGGGAAGGTGAAGAGCTCGATTGTGACTGCTATATGTCTCAGTTCTTCCTGCCTTTTTTTTTTTCCCCCCAGAAGATAATTATGAAGGATTTTTTTAAAAAATCATCCTAAGAAACATTGTCATTGCAGGTTTGAAAAATGGTAGCTGCACACTGTAAGCTTATTTTCTACTTGCTTATGTTTTCTTGGGGAAATTTATGGGGTTTTTTTGTTGTTTTAATTTAAGATTCTATGGTCTTCTCATACATTGCCAATGAAAAATGATGTTGGCATCAGAGATTTTAAGTGTAACAATATGGGTAACTCAGTTTATGGAGAAATATGTCTTTGGTAAAGCATGATAAGATTATGTTGAGCATCTGTGGCACAAGACCAGAAATGCTGTTTATTGGAGTCTTGGCAGATCTCTTCACTTGCTGGATATGATACCCTTTGGTTGGTTTGTTGTCTGGTTTTTGTTTTGCTCTGTTTGTTTGTCTTATGAATAGTTAATTCACAACACATGGTAACACTGAAGAATCCTGAAATAATTTTTTTGTGTCCTGATTTGGTACAGATACCTATTTCTCAGTTAGTTTTGGAGGGTTTTGATTGCAACGGTCTATCCCCTGGCTTTCCAGGTGAAACTGTAATGCACTGTATTTCCTTGGGGTTTTTGGTTGGTTTTCGTTGATTTCCCCCCCCCCTTTCTTTCCCTTTTCTCTCTCTCTCTTTTTGGAAGTGTGAGGGAAAGGGTTAATGGAAGATGGTTATGAGGAAGGGTTTTTCAGTCAGTGGTTTATTCACTCTTTTCTCTCCGAGTATTGGCTCTATGAAATACATTTGCATGTGCTTGAGTGCTTAGGCATAATTTTCCATATTGTTCCTCCACTCCCATCGTGATCCTATGTTTGTCAATGAGATAAAATTTCTGAAAATGTACTGCGAGAAATACCAAAAAGCGAGTGGGAAGACTCACTTTGTATTACTCTGCACAGATGTACTTTGTATTACTCTGTACAAATTATTAAGTGGTTTGAGGAAAAGAAATATTTTTATGTATATAAATTTGCAGGCTGGCAGTAGTAGTTTATAGAACTGCCTGCTGGTCTCCTCTGTGCGCCTGAGCTCCCGGAGAGAGCAGGACTTGGGTTTTGTGAAAGGCTAAATTCCATTTCTGGCACATGAAATTCAGCTCTTCTAATGTGGTGAGTTCCAGTGCGCTGCCATGTACTGTACAGCAATTGCAACCATGCGCAATTTAAAATGTGCCTCAGAAACAAGGGGTCTAATATTAGAGTGAGATGATTTTCAGCTCCCCCCCCCCCCCCCAAGTAGAATGATACATTTCCTCCTATTTGCTGTTTTTGTGTATTTGCACTAACTGCTTCAACTGTGATTCATGTGCAAGCCTTGAGAAGCCTTGCCTGTTGTATCAAGACAGTTCGGCAGACAGCCACAGCTTGTAAATCAGTCCGACTCATCCCAAAATGCTCCTTTTCTGTCAGATCAGCTATTCGGCTGGCAAACACAATCCTGATGAACAGCATAAATTGCATTGCTGAGGCAACTCTTTCTTCAGGTTTATTTTCCAAACCATAACCTGGAGATCTCCTTTTTCTTCCTCACATGCTGCCTCAAAAGACTGGTGGCCATTGTTCAGGGAATAGGATTTTTTCCTTCTCCTCCTCCCATTCTTGATCATTTCAACTTTTATTCGGCTTATTTAAATTATCATCTCGATTCACTACCCTGGCAAAGGAGGTGACTTTCTAAAAGCACCCACCTCGCTTCTTTTTCAATAGTGTTTGACTACTGTAATTTTAATTGGAGCAGAAGCCGTAGTTAAAAAGCAGGCAAGTCCTTTTTCCTCATACCCTCATTGATTTCTGTTGAAGCAAACAGATGAGCTTATATATAAATATGTATATATGCTTTTTTTTTTAATGAAAAGCGCTGGAATTCACTAAAAAAGGTTAAAATTGAAGTGAGTAATCTTCAGTGCATAATGCAATTGTTAATTTTAGCTCCTTGCGTAGGAGCTGTTATGACTTGAACAGCCGGCTCTAGCCTTCATTAGAGAAGAAGCAGGCAGTTTTGAGACAGGTGGAGCTGGATCAAGCTGTGAAAGTGATTTGCTTGAAGCTGGTCATTAGTGTTAGAAATCTGGTCCTATCTATTGCATCCTTAACTTGTACCATGATCATTACTGTTGTTATTATTTACTTTTTGTCTTTTTCCAGGTTGACTATGATCCATCAAAGTCTCTGAAGGACCAGCATGGAGATTGGCATTCTGAACTGTTAATGGGGACATGGGACTCACGTTGTCATTGATCATTTGTGTGGACTTAACCAGCGAAAAGCAACAGAAGACACTAGAAAGACAGTGGGAATTATAGCAGTTTTTCAGGTAAACGGCTGCTTTGGTGCAGCTGATAAACTATGAGTGTAATTGTTTTTGTGAACACTGTGTAAGCATGTAGATGAGCTGCGGGGGTAATATGCCCATGAAGAACTTGTGCATGCGTGTGCATTTCTTGCTGTAAATCCTTAACAAATTAAGGGTTGTTTAACAGATCAGTTTCAGGTCTTGCCATTCATCGTGTTTTGAATTTTTAGCAAAGCGCTTCAAGTTTCAGTTGTAACTGCAGAATAGTCAGTACCATGGGACTTCCTGGGGAGGGCGGTGGGAGGAAGGAGAACAACCCGAACCTTGAATTGGCTTACTGTGAGCTAATTTGTGAGCTTTGTATTCCAGTCAGTTTATTTATGAACCGTGTAGCTTCATTTCTTGTGAAAGCCACAGTCCTTCTCAAATGGGAAGGTTATGTAGGACAGGTTTTATTATTTTATTTGCTTACAGTGTCAAAACAAAAGCAAAAATTGGAAGAAGTAAGTTTCTAAAACTCCGTAGGTCTTATTTTTTCCACTTAAAACATAGCTTAAAAAAAATGAAGGTAAGTGATACCAGGTCTGTTGAATGTTAATTACAAACTGTGAAAAGAAACATGGCAAAGTGTGGTTTTGCTTAATAGCCACTGTTTCATTGTTGAGAAGTGGCAAGGTATTGCAAAAGACGCTTTCTGAAATAACTCCCTTTCTCAACTGCAGTTGTTTTTCCTGAAGATACTTCTTAAGCCAAATGGATGGGGAAGGAAAAGTTAAATTATTCATGAGTCTCATTTGACAATTGATCAGTGGGGGAGGCTTCAAGAGGGAGCTGGGGGGAGAGAGAGAGAAGGAGAGAGAAAATAATAATAGGCTTTAACTTTGAAAAGCCTTTAAAGCTTCTGTACAACAACCCATTGTGAGCTGAGAGTAAATGCAGTTCAGTTAAGGTATCTTCATTAGAAATACCTGCCAAGGGCTTCCTGTAGGATTCTCATAGTGCTGGAGAGTGACATGGGGTTTGGGAGGAGGCTTAGAATTTTAATAATGGAACTGTCAGTTTGATGCCTGAAAACGTGGACCCTAAGAGCTTTATTGCCAAATTTAGATGTCATATTTATATTGAATTTTACTACCTCTTCAATTTTTTTTTTTTTTTTTTAACTGGTAGTGAGCACCATGGGCTTCTACTATGTACAAAAACCATGGTTGAGTACTAAAAACAGTGTTGTTGCTCACACTTGGTTTCTATTTCTGTTAGTTTTGTTTTGTTTGGCTATTCTTTTTTATTTAAAAGAAAAGAAAAAAAGAGGAAAAAAAAATCTAGAGGAGAGGAGCACTGAGATGCCAGAGACCTGGAAGTCTGAATGGGTCCTTCCTGCCTGGTGCCCCTGAGCTCTGTAGTGGAGAGTCCCTCACTGCCCCTGCCTGCACCTCTGCACTCCCAGGGCTGGGCTGGGAGAGACAGGGCTGGGGAGTCGCAGCCCCTTACCTTAAATCTGCTCTTCACCAAGACTGTTTAGATCGGCGCTCTGCTTGTGTAACCTGACACAACTCTGCTGTTATCCAATATTGTTGATTCAGTACATCTCTTCAGCTGGGGCATACATAGCTTTCCACTCCTGAGCTGCATATTTTGGTTTGTTTATCAAAGGAAATAAATTACTTACTTGGGAATTAAAAAAAAAAAAAAAATTCACCCCCAGTGTTTTTTTGTGTGTGTGTTTGTGTCGTGATATCTTGACCTTTCAGGTCACCAAATCTTGTTATTTTAATTTCTGTCTGGAAGAATGTCTGAGCAAGGTAAATTGAACCAGGAGACAGCAGAGGAAGCTGTGAAAGAGCAGGAGACTGCCATCTCTGAAGCGAACCCGGACAACTGTATCCTTAATAAATCTGAAAGCTCGGAAGTAGAGGAGAAGGAGGAGAAGCTGAGCGATGCCAAGACAGAGCTGCAGGTAAGACAGGAGTAGTGAATGGGTGTGTTAAATATCAATGTGTTACCATTGCCTTTCCATTTCTATGATCTCTTTCATTGCCTACGCTTCCCCTATTTTTTATCTCATAATTTTGAGACTGTTTCTCTCTCTCCCCCTCTCTCTCTCCCCCCGCTCCAATTATTTTCTTTATTTGGGTCCTTTTATCTCCCTATAAAATAAATGCTGTTATTTGTTATACCTTTCAAGCTCTTTAGGCTGCTGTCCATGTTATTAATTTTTCTGAGAAGTTAATTCCTAGACGTCTGTGTTAAAGCTTGGTGAAATATTTGACTGTTTTCCCTCTTTGGGGATTTAGAAAACTACTTTGATCTCATGAATTTACAGGTAATACTAATGAATAATTACTTAATGTGTGGTTTGGTTTGTAGGTGTTACTGCCAACAAAAAGTTGTTATGCAAAGCCTAAGAAGGTAATTTGATAAGAAGACTTTATCGGATGAGGGGGTTTTAATCCTTTTTGCTCAATTGAATATAAAAATAAAGGGGGAGCTACAATTTGAGAGGAATTTGGAGAGGGGGAACATTTACTTAAGTATGCCTTTTCTTACATTTTTATTATATGCAAAATTACAGAACACTGTGCAGTGTGTTTTTGTTGTTTATACCTGTTCTTGAAATGAATAAAGTGAGCAGAGATGATTCTTGGTTTCCCTGCTTTCCAGACTGGGTTTGGGGAAGTTGTTTTTGCTGTCAGCAACTGATTAAAATATCATTTAGGAGTGATTTAGTCTCTTTATTTATTGGTAATGCTCTTGTCATGCACATTTTCCACTGAAGTGGTAACTGCTTCTCTTTTTTGCGATACCCAGAAACGAGGTGCAAATCAGAACCAGCAGAAAAAGAGATCCAAGGTAAGGGTCCATCTCTGTTTGGAATTGCATGCCATGGTAGGATAAAGAATTTCAATCAAATGTCTGTCTGCAATTGAAATGATGGCCTTTCATCACTTGTGTCGTGGTTGGGTTTTTTTTGTTTGCGGGTTTTTTTTCTCCCCCTTACCCCATAATCTTGTTGCACAAAGGCAGAGGACTTTCTCTAGATAAAATGTGTCAGGCTCCCCTTTATTTATCCATCATACTTTTATGCTGCTGGGCTTACTGTGTGCTTGTGTTAGCATGTGTGCGCCACTGGAGAAGGAAAAAGCTCGTTCCTTTTGCTTTAGTAATTAACGTTTTTGTTTGAATTTTATTTTAGTGGACTAATCTTGAAATAAAGAAGCAGAGGCTGACTAGCTCCCTAAGCAGCGGGGGGAAGGAGCTTCTAGGAACAAAAAAAAAAAAAAAAAAAAAAAANAAAAAAACAAAAAACCTTTTTTAATTTTCCAAGTGCAGATCCATAAAACTTGCACATTTTATTGTCTGTGTTCCTTGGATGTAATACTACTAGAAGAAGCTGGGGGGACACACACCAACAAACCAAACAAACAAACAAACCCCAAAACCAAATGACAGAAGGAACCTTTGAGTTTAACTTCGTTAAATTACCTTCAGTATTGGATTATCTATTTTTTGCTGTTACGATTTTTAGTGGAAGTGAGTGAATTGTAGTAGAAATGATTAAAAGCAAAAAGAAACCTGCCACCTCCCCTGTGTGGCAAATGGCTCGTTGCTTAGAATCCTTTTCCATCCGTATTGAAGGCAGATATAATTTTGCTGGCTGGGTGGGTAGTAGTTATTTGGGATATTTAGGGACAGCTGATCTGTGCCGCTTACGTGACTTGGGGTCAGTAGTAGTGGTCTCTGTTTTGTTTTCTCTCTCTCTTATTCAGTCAGGGGCTAAAGGAAAACTCGTCCGGAGTCTTGCTGTGTGTGAAGAGTCATCCCCTCGCCCGGGAGCGGAAAATATTCATGATAATCAGGTACACTTGCAATCATTGCTGTTAGCTGCATGGTTGACCTCCATGTTCAGTTGCATGATTATGTTACTTAATTGGGCATTTAACAATGTCTTTCTTGGGGGAAAAATTACATCCAACAATGAACATGTTTTTATGAAGTTATCTGGTTTAGCGTGAACTTTATTTTGAAATATTAGTTTTATACTATATCACAGGGTGTTGTTTGCTTTTTTTTCCAGACCCCCTGAAAATTTCAGCAAATGGAAAAGAATTCAAAAGAATTCAGATTTTAAAATTAAAAAAAAATAATAACAATCAAAAAGAATATTAATATGTTCTTTTCTCTAAGGCTATCTCTTTCGAGGCTGCACCAGATACAGTTATGAATATACTCTGGTTTCTGGTTCCTCTCTGAGACTCCAGTTCATATCAGTGTCCCCCTTCACATAAAATTCACAGGTCCTTCACTCTCTAAAATACCTTGGTAGAGCCAAGGATGCCTCCTACTGAGTGGCATTTGTTTTCTAAACTCTTGGCGTAGATTTTTCCGGTATCGAAAAGCGTGTATTTGAGTTTATCTGTACTGGTAGTGTTGTATTCCCAGCAGCTGGTAGAGTGCTGTCCCCTGCACCCCTCACCTTGAACAATAACACTGGTGGCAGTCTTTATAGACTAACTTCAAAAAATACCCCAAAAAGCAAAAGTAAAAACCTCAAATACTCTTCTTTGCTTGCCTGGTAAGAGCAAGGCTTAAAAAAAACCAAAACCAAAATATCATGAGCATTGCCTATAATTTATGAGATGTTTATGCGCAAGTGAGATCAGCCATCGAGAGAGCTTGAGCAAGTGACTTCTTGTGAGCTTAGCACAAAAACAAAAAATCACATTTAAGTGTACTTTCTCACCATTTTCTCTATTGACTTGAAACAAAACAAATCCAGCTCTCCTCTTAGCTCTTAAGTATGGAGAGTTTTTTCTATTTTTTTTTAAGTTTTTCTGGAAGACCAAAAACCAGGTTGTTTAGCAGGGGGACGTCTACATGTTCTACTGCTCTACAATGATGCTTATGCAGTAGATGGGCAGGTTATTTTATTAGTTGTTCTGTTGTAGGTATACGCTTTCTGCTTAACTTGCGTTACTCAAGATGCGTGGCTTTTGTTCTGCTTTCATTTGTATTTTCTATTGTTTAATGGAGAATGAAAAGGAGAATAATATAAAGAGATTGTATTAAGCATCGCATGGTAGTTTATAATGTACTGCACAGGACCTGTATTAAACGTTAGAGAGACTGGCAGGTTTTGAGGTAAAATCTCTGTCCGGATTGCACCCTGACGCCAGGCAGAGGAGGGGTTCCTGTTACACACAGCCTCTGGTCTTACCTGACTTTGACCAGCCTCAGCAAAGATTTCTTTGACCATATCGAAACATTTATGGGAGGTAAAATGCCTCCCTGACCCCAGCATCCGTTTCCTAAAGACACAATTGGCTTGGTGTAATTTATTAGATAGGAATTGCACTTTTGCTGTTGCTGACCTCTTACTAATGAATGCGGCTCAGCTTTGCCCTGGAAAGCTGGACCTGCAGGCTCCTCCTTGGACTGGCTGAAGGATACAGGAAGTTTTGTGCCAACCGAATTGCTTTGCTTTCACTTTAGAGGAGAAAAAGCTTATTTTCGGCTTGGAATTTTTTTTTTTTTTTAAAATTATTATTTTATCTTAATGGTTTACAAAGCACAGGGAATTAATTACCAGAGAATGTACGGTACATTGCCAGAACTACTGAGTATGGATTGTACTGCAGACTTGATGTTTGTATTTATATTTGAATACTTGCCTTCATTTTCCTGTATAGGGAAAAAACTTGTTTACCTGTATTACTTGATCTTGAACGCTTACCTGATGGTTCACTATGTCCTTACTTAAAAGGAATGTTGCCTTTAATGTTATACTATTGACCAAGAAGTGTATTATTGCAATTTGAACATTTATTTTGTTGTTCACTATACTTAACTTGTATCAATGTATTTATTAACATTGTATTTTATTATTGAGAAAAATCAATAAAAATCTAAGAAAATACACAGCAGCTTGCTTTCACGACTCTACAGCCCTTTTGTGTGTTTCTTCTAGTGCAAATATTTAAGTATTATGTTACATGTAAGATGGTATCTACTGTATGTTCATATGTGTGCTTATGTGTAAAGTCTGTCATTTTTCTTTCCATAAGTGCATTTTAACAACCACTGTGAAGGTTAGGATTAATATCCTGGGAACAGCATGGCCAGTTACATTTTTCTCCTGTTTTGAAAAGCTAGCGGCAGAGTCGCTCTCCTCCGGGCAGTGCAGGSAATCAGAGTTATCCTTCGGGGTCTTTTGGCAGTGGTTGATCCAAAGTTTGTTATTTGAATGAGAAATCGAACTGCCATTTGAAGTGAAAGAAAGCAGGCATAACGTTAGTCCTCTGAGTGCAACTGAGCAGGTTAGCAGACGTTTTTCTATCTATCCTTACCTCTAATGACCAGGAGTTCCCACTTTTTCCCCTCTGTACAGTCAGTTTTTGGCTAATACTGTCAGCCAAAACTAACAGAAGTAGGGATTAAGGACGGTAGTTCAGGTTAAATTTTGGCTCTAGGGCTTTGTTTCTCTTTTACAGTGCTTTTCATCTCAAGTCTTTTGTGCCACATTCAAACTTCACAAAAAGTCAATAATGATTAAGTTGAGAAATTACCCGATTTCTGTCTTACTGTGGCATGTTCATGCTGATATCTTGTTCTGTTAGGATCTTGTCTTACATGTGTTGTGGTGGCTGATTTGTAGTTCTTTAAAAAAATTCAGAAACCTAAAATTTGTAATAATTATTGAAAGCATTTTTTGAATTCATAATGGTCTGGTTGCTTAAAAAAAATACCCCTTACTTTAAAGTTTTGTATTGATCTTTTGGTATGCTAGTATTCTTAGAAAAATTGTGAAGGAAGGGAATTTACTAGCATTCAAGAAACTCTGATTTCTCCAGTATTGGTGAATTTGGTTTTCATTAACACGATGCCAAAAAATTACCAGGCATGTAGGACTCTCTTCTATTAAAGAAAACTGCATTACTAGGGAGTTTTGTGATGGCTTAATTCAAATGTGCATTTTTACACTACTTAAGCATGCAGTATTATTTTGGCCATTTTTTCTTCAAAAGAATATGAACACAGAAGTATGCTTCCTTCAATTTTGTCCAACCAGATTGGTATTTCTTGAAACGTATAAATTATGCCAGGGTAACTTCAAAAGAAAACAATTTGTGTTTTGTTAAAGCAAAGCCAATATAAAGTAATGTTGTAAGTGGGGAATAACAAGTTCTTTAAAGCAAATCGGAAAATGCAAACCAGCTTGAATTCTCAGTTTTGATTAAGTTTTTAAAGCTGAAGCATGCTTTCAGAGGGACTCATAGTCTCTGAAATGCTGACTTTTTGAGGATAAAACTTGTGATGCCTTGGAGAAGTTCATCTACCACAACTTGTTTGAAAATCGCAGTGCACATTTCACCCCTTTTGCTAAAGGCATGTTTGCATACGTCTTTAAATATAAAGTACCTGATAAGTTAGTAAGCCCTCTTGTATACAACTGAGTTTACAATTTGCTGGCACTCTTCTACTATCGGAGCCTGAAAGCTCAGTCTAGCTGATACTGCGCTTACATGTGCAAAACAGTTCATATGAACCTGCGAGATTTTTCAGTGGGGGGAAAAAAGTTACATTTTTCAGACATCTATCAATTGATCATCATTTAACATGTGTAGTAGTGATTAAATTATAGAATTACTTAAGAAAGCCCATATAAAATGTATTTCACTGTTCTATAAGTCTTAAGTTAGAATTACTAAAGTGTAGATTACTATAGTGCCTTTAATATAGGTAGACTGAAAGTTTATAGTATTCAAATATTAGGGAAGAAATACTCTTACCACTAGAATTTGGCCTCTAAGATGCCATTATTTTCCTGGAAAAAAATAATTTTTCAAATAGGAAAGAAATGTATCTGGCTTCAGCTTTTCTAGCTACACATAGTTTAACGCAAATCTCTGCAGGTTGGAAGCCATGGGAAGCTTACTGAATCTGGCCCTAAATTTATCTTTCTTTTTCTCCCCAGCAGGAATCAATCCAACTACAGCTTTCAAGCTTTCCTAGCTTGCAAGAAGAAGATAAATCTAGTAAAGATGACTCCGAGAAAGAAAAAGAGAAGGATAAAAATAAAGAAAAAGATAAAAACAGTGAAAAAAACAAGATCAGAATGTTATCAAAAGGTGAACTTAAAAATTACTGTTATAAAAAGCATTGTATGTTTCTATAAGCATGCATTTCTTTGTGTATAAATACACAGTAGAAGTGTTTTCATACATTGAGAAAATTCAGAACGTGAAATGTGTATGTATTTTTCATACAAACATCGGGCTTTGAAAGTGAAGAAACCTTCCAAACTGAGGTTTGGTATTAGAGGTTATTTTCTTTAATGTAAAATCATTCTTCTGAATACTTAACTGTGTTGGTATAAACACACATATATTTACATATATGTGTGATTATATAATAAGATTAAGTGTAAGAGTCTAATACACGTTTTTCCTGATTAATGATAATACACTGGTATGTCACTTGTGCAGTGTATGCAGCAGAGAGTAATCCTCTTCACTATTGCTCCTCTCTCATGAAGAATTTCTCTCAAATGCTGTAAGGAAATCCATCCATGACCTTCAACCTGCATTGCAATCTACTACTATCACCTACTAAGACTTCTTCACAAAAGATCTTGTATCTAAATTTGGTATTTTTTAAAAAATCTTTTTATTAATCCATGGTATAAAGTTGCAGTGTAATCTCTCAAAAATAATCATTGCCTACCTGGGTGTGGATCCGCAGCTGGTGTGAATTGTCAGTTGGCTTCAATGGAGCTCTCACAGTTCACGCCAGCGTGAGGATCTGTGTGTATTTTTGAGTCAGGCAATATAGCAATGCTGAAAAATTAATTCTGACTACTGTCACGCATCCCTATTACCCACCCACTTTCGGGCGTCACTGGATTTCAGTCTGTTAATGCAAATAGAATTCCCACTGGCACGATGCCTCATTTGCTGTGTGTACAGCATATATTAAGTGATGCAAAGAGACACTGATGAATAAAACATCTTTTTTTTTTTTT
>JAYKAV010000278.1:2000482-2045892 GCA_035582835.1 Phoebastria nigripes
TTTTTTTTTTAAATTTTACTTAGTAGTTTAAAGGAAGAACTTGCCAGGGTCTTGAGTGGCATTGAAGGTTTCCCGTGTTTTTCAAATGACCAGCAGTTTCTGTCGGTGTCTAGTTTTGGTGCTGCGTTCTCAGTAGAACAGTACAGAGGAACTGTGAACGTCCACCCAGTGCTTCCGAGCGTAGATCTTTCTTGGCTGAACCCCAAATGAACATTTTCTTTCAGAGCATAGCTTTCAAATTATTGCTGGAAAATGGATTTTGGTTTGTAGCATAGCTTAATCGTAACTGTTGAAATGAAATAAATGAGTGGGGGGGTGTTTGTTTTTATTTTTCAGATTGCAGTCAAGAGTATACAGACTCAACAGGCATAGATTTGCATGAGTTTCTCATTAACACATTAAAGAATAACCCCAGGTAGGTATTTTCTGCATTAGAGCTGGCACTCCTGAAATTATAGCTGGCGGTCTTWGAGTTCCCATAACTGTACACTGTGTTTTATTAGTTCTGGAGCTGGTTACGAGGGAAAATGTAAAGGAGGTAGGCTGTTAACTGAGCAAAAACCTATGAAAAGTCATCAACTTCTACTCCCCTGTCCAGTCACCCATTGCTTAATTTTACTTTCAGTGACATCTGGTCTTCATCCTTACCTTCTTGCATATAGCTCTACATGATGTTAGCAGTAATATATTATAACTATTGCAGTTGGAGATTCGTATCTGAATATAAAGTAGCTTTTTTTTGGCAATGCTGTACACAATTAAAATCCTGTGCACAGTGCCAAATTCTGCTCTCGGTATTCCCATAGATTTCATTTGGAGCAACAAGCTCATCTCATTGTTAAATTTGCCTCTAAATGTTTAAGGAAGGATCTGTAACATTTTTATACGTTGTGATTTTCAACGTTCATTTCAATTGAATCTGTTAAATAGGTACCATGTAATTCTGCAGTTACAGGAGAACTAGGAGTAATTGGGTACGTAGCAGCTTGCATAACCTCTTGTGTAGATGATGGAAGGTCCTTGAATTGTTTTATCTGCACAAAATGAGAAAGTTCAAAAGAACTAAGGAGTGATGGACTCTGTCAAGCTGAGAAAAAAATGTATGTGTGGAAATATGCCGGGGAAATTTTTGAATGTTTTTGGCCAGAGAGGAGGGGGGAAGGAACATCAGAGACCTTCCAGTTGAAAACAAAGCATTTTGACTGAGAAATGCTGTGGCATTGCCTCCTGGGAGCCATAGTTCAAAGGCGTTGTTCTCCATTGTGCTCTCTAACTAGATTAGATGTGCCCAGTCTTCTCGCCTGCCGATCAATGCCTCATGGAAGATATGTCTCAGACAAAATGTTGAACATTTCTGTGGGTAGCAGCTCTTCTCATGAAAGAGCTAGGTTAGCTGGAAATCTCATTTTCCATCAAAAAAAGGGTGAAAAAGGACCAAAGCTATCTAATGCAGTCAGAGTCTTTCTATGCAAGGTGTTGATCTCAGCCTGGCGTGGCTGGAAGCACTCTCAGACCATAGTTGAGCTCAAGGAAGAGCTAAATCTCTCACTTAGGTCAGCGAAGGTGCAGCAAAGCAGGCTGCAATCTTCTCCAGATGCACCAGGGCAAAGCACGTTTCATTTTTAATCAAGATGGCTGACAACGCTTGCAAAATTGCCTTATGAACATTGATATATTCATTTTTTCATCTAAAATGTCTATTGGTAGTTGATGCTACAAATCCTTGCGTTTCTTTTTGACAGGGACAGAATGATACTCTTGAAAATGGAACAGGAAATTATTGATTTTATTAGTGACAACAAGTAAGTCGAGTTCTACACTTGGTTATTAAGTCACGTGTGTGTGTAGCAATGCGAGCTGTGAGAGGGATACGCTCATATGGACCACAGTGCTCCTGAGCGCTGTTACTGGCACGCTGCAAGATCAGGCTTTTATTTCCTGACACATGGTGGTACTGCTTAAAATACAGTAGATGTAAATGAAAACCTTTTGCTTTTCATTGTGTCGTAATTGCACTGGCTCCGCTCATTTAGGTCCAAAAATATAATTAAAGCTTTCAGTGCAGAGGATGATCAAATATGCTACCTCACGGGTTTCCCTGTGTGCTATGTTATTCTAATGCATTGGAAAATAAAACTGAACTTGGATGGAGGGATTCTTGCTACCACGTCCTCTTTATAATAAAATGTTTCTGCAGCTTTGAAAAATAGAGAGTAGAATAGCAGCAGAGGAAGAAATTATGCTGACGGGAAATAAGCATTTTGTCAGTAAGAGAGAAAAAAGGAGTATTTGCCAAACTAGATCTTTCCAGCATGGCCCTGCATCTGACCTTTTGGAGAAAGGCAGAAAGCTGTTGCCAGTATCTCGGCAAATCTGCAGGATTGTTTGTGCAGGGAGCATGAGTGTGTGTTGCGGGGTCAGGGGATGAGTTCTTCCCAATATACAGAATACTCAGTCGGTACCATGAAGCGTGAGCTTTGTTTGTCCCAATGTAACACATGGAAATGTGCATATTAGAAACTCTAAAAATAATTCCTTTCTTTTTTCTGCCTTCTTGTAGCAAACATTTATATGTAAATGCACAAAGGAGTTTTCAGTTAGATTTCTGTCCACTGAATAATCGAATGTATTGCTATTTTCATTTAATTATAGCTCAGAGGGAGATGTAATTATCAATGCGATTTGTTTTCTTTTTTTCCAGTAATCACTATAAAAAGTTCCCTCAGATGTCGTCGTATCAGAGGATGTTAGTGCACAGAGTGGCAGCTTACTTTGGAATGGATCACAATGTGGATCAGACTGGAAAATCTGTAATTATCAACAAGACCAGCAATACAAGGATGTAAGTAGCAGCACTGTTGTGTTTTTCCTTGTTCCCTTTCACAAGAGCCGGTTTGTACCGTGACTGCGTGGTGGATTGATTTTTTTTTTTTATTATTTTTTTTATTTTTGTAGCAAGAGTGAGTGCAGTTTATCGCTTTCTAGGGTGGGAGGGGAGAACAGGGCTCACATTGTGAGGTTATTTAAGGATATAAAGATGCATAAGGAGAAATCAACCCAACTTGTCTCTTGCAAGAAACTTAACACGCTATCTTGGAACATTACTTTCCCTGACTCCTTAGTGCCACCACTTTGCTACAGAAATGAGCTCATTGCTTTACATGTCACCTGATACCATACGGCTATATTCCTAGATAACCCAAACATATTTGGAAGATTGCCTTTTCCCTTGTTCTGGCTCTCCCTGCTTCAAAAGTAATTTTCTGCCCAACCTGATTATTTAGGATTGGTTTCCCTCCACCACCTGCCACCATTCATTCCCTTTTCCTCTTCTTCTCCCCTCCTGGTTCCACTTTATTTTCTCTTCAAATCTCATTGTTTGACCACAGAGTTTCTGTGGGATATAAATTCCTTCTGATGGTTCAAATGCATTGCAAAATTCTTGGTAGGTTAAACTTGTGCTGGTGTGCTTTATGCTCTCCTCCATGAACCTGTATAAAGCTAGCAAAAGCTCGATACGAAGTTCCTTGGCTAATTCAGCAAAGATGCAGTCATGTGTCCTTGCCTAATCAGCATCACTTGTGCTGCCGAGTGCCACGTGTGTATTAACCATCGTGGAACCATAGCCTTCCTCTCCCTCTTTACCTATAAACTACATAATGAAGAGGAAGTAATTACAACTGGGTAATGAAGTTTTGGTATCTGGTATTGGAACAAGAAAGCCCCATTTGAAAATTGTGTACTTCCTTTATTCAATTAGTAGGAGAAATAAAAGCATTTATTTCATTTACATATCCAGTAGTTAGGTGATTTACTTAGATGCAGTTGCACAGAGTTGGGTTTTTTTGTTGTTGGGGTTTTTTTTGTTTGGTTTTGTTTTGTTTTTTTTAATGTTATTAGCTTCTCCTGTAAAAGACTAGAGGGACTACCTAATTTTGCAAGACCAAAACCTGAGCC
This sequence comes from Phoebastria nigripes, assembly GCA_035582835.1. Classification (NCBI taxonomy): domain Eukaryota; kingdom Metazoa; phylum Chordata; class Aves; order Procellariiformes; family Diomedeidae; genus Phoebastria; species Phoebastria nigripes. Next base: position 2,004,440 of record JAYKAV010000278.1, read on the forward strand.
AAACACATTGGTATTTGTTATTTTACTGAGCCTTAAAAATCTTCCATGTGTGTGAAGTAAGCTTAAGATTGTGGACAATTTATTTTAGATCCTTTTCATGGGCTATCCCTGAGATACTCGGGCATCTGTAAAACAACACTTAGACATTAATGTTTTTAAAGGTTTGAATAAAGCGTGCACTAACAGTCTGATTTTCAGAAGTCAAGAGAATTACAGTAGTTCGATAAAACTAGCACTCAGGCTGCTAAGGCTTAGCCTCGGGGTCTGGTAACACCTGCCCCTGTGCAAGGGCTATGTTTGGGTATGAATAGGAAAAAGCTGGGTATGCAGCAAACTGGTGTTCTTTTTGAGCTGTAAATGAGAAAAAAAAAATTAGCCTCCTCTTAAACAAAACACAATCAATCATATTTGAATGCTTTTTAGGCACTCCTCTCTCTTTACAGTTCTCCCTTTTCCCTTCACATCTGTGTCACCTCTGTAGCGCACCAACTGCTACAGATCTTTCCTCACAGCATTGCCTTCTCCTGGTTGACTTGATAATGTGAGAATATCACATTAATATCTGATAATGCCTTGCTCGGTTGTCTGGCTGTGCATCGCAGAGATGGGTAGCACTGGAAGCGCTGTTGGAAATGCTTGCACAGCGCTTCTGGAGGGGACACCGAAGTCGTCTTCAGCAGTCAAAACTTTACCCAAGTGCTCTGGTGAAGCTGTGGCTTCTTGCGTGGTGGGAATGAGCAAACAAGGCTGTTTACCAGGCATGAACTGGCATCCTTGTGGGCAAGCTCAGTGGGCAGGACGTTGCAGGGGTATAACAGATCGAATGACCCTTTTAGCTGTGGTCTTGCAAGCTGGAGGTGAGGCATGGAGACAGACAAATGGGTTCTGATACCATTCCTGTGTAGATCTTCCAGAAATAAACACAGGGCTTTGCCCCTCTGTTGACTGTGACTACAGCTGTTTTGTAAGCACCACACAAACTGCAGATATTTTCCCTTCTGCAGTGATTTGATGGTAGGTAACTGGATTATATGAAGCTCATACTGCATCATGGTGCTTTCAGTGTGTTATTTACATTATTTTGATACTGCTGTAAAATAAAGCTTTGTAGAAGTAGCTCGCTCTTTTCATAACTGGAGGAGATGGCATGTTTTTTTAAAACGTCCCTGGCTCTGACAGAAAATAGATTGTTATTATCCAGCTTGAATAAGGGCTGATGAGATTTTTATTATCCGCAGCAAATATTGTGTAAGTTCCACATCTGAAAGTGTCCAATGTAATTTCATGTGTTCTGCATTTCAGTACTCTCAGAGGAGACAATTTTGTGCCATTCAGAATCAACACCAAATACTGGGAATGTGTTGACTCTATTAATTACTACTTGGACAATATCCAGAATACCAGAGAATCTGGAGAGCAGCTGAAATGCTGTCCAACGTGGTTATGCTGTGCTTTAAGCCTGTGCCTTGATAGTTTGATGCGAATTTATGGAGAGGCCCCATAGACAGATATTCTGAAGATTTGCATTTTGATAATAAATTATCTCTTTATGGCATATGGTTTCCAAAGTACTTTAGCTGTATACTGTGGAGAGGGAAGAATATTCTTGCATACTCAAGAATTCATAAATTCTGCACTGGCTGTTACTTCTGTGTGCGTGTGCCTATTTGGGAAGAGCATATGACTCTGCAGAGTCACCGTGCGGGCTTGAATAAGCACTGTGTGGTTTATTTCTCTGGCCAAGTGAGGGTTCGTGTCACGTCTCCGCTCACACTTGCAGGCGATGAGTTGTTCCCTGGCTCCGGGCAATGAGGTGCATTTATTCTGTTTGGCAGAGACCTCTCATTCTCTCTGCCCACAGGTGCTGGGAGGCACAAGTGTCAGGAGAGTTAATGGCTTTGAGATGAATGGGCTGGTTGGGAAAATCTGTTAACAACGCTACCTTAGAGGTGCTGCGATATGGAGTAGGGTCTGTCAAACGGGGGACTAGGGTATGAATGGAGTGGATGGGGGCATTTAATTTCTTTCATCAGTTGGCCATCTTAGGGCAACATATATCCACTTCTGTGTACCTGTGCCTATTAAAAATATCTGCTTTTTGAGGGCTTGGAATCTGAGAAAGCACTTATTGAAGAGGTTGCAGCTGGAAGGAGGGCTGTGGCTTGTCTTCTCAACCGTGCTGCTTTACGGAGAGGGGAAGACGATGGTAAAAATGCACTAGGACTTGAATCTCTCCGGGATTGCAATCGTGGAGCTTTAGTGAACTCTCCATGAAGTATCCCTTAAAAATACAGTCAGACCATAATGATAATTTTGCAGTCTGAAGACTATTTATGATGAGGAGCTTAATCTAAGGTGCCTTTTTTTTTTTTTTATATTTTATTGGAACGTGAACAAGTCATACTGTTCTTGAAGCTTTTTTATGAAATTAGATTTTAAAACACAGAGAGATGACCTCAGCTACCCAAATGTTTGTTAACCTTCATAAAGTTAAGTCTCTGTACTCTAGCTCTCAATTACAGAATAGTGGATTTTAAAAACAAATTATCTTTCCGTATGATTTTTGAAATTAAGACTAGGTTAAAAAAGAACAACTTTGAAAAATAAATATAATTTTTCATGGTCTCATATCTTACAAAGTCCTGCCTAACTAAATTGTCCAACTTTTAAAATCTTATTCTCAGCAGTATACATGAGAAAAAGTTGATCAGAAAATGAGGGAAGGTTTTTTGTTGTTGTTTTGGTTTTATAGTCAAAGAGCTCAAATACTACTTACAATGGGAAGTCTGCTTTGTTCTGTATGAAACTGCTCTTGTGTCACCATTGTAATGCATATTTGTCTGTCATCTGTGTCTGCCTGTCATCTATCTAAAGATATATTGAAATGTACGGGGAACTTAAGACAGTGAAATATGATATAAACAGAAGTTTGGAATTGAGGCAATATGTTAGGGCATCCCAAATTGGAGCCAAGAAAATGTGTTATGTGCCACCTTCTATTCTGTATATTCCTCATAATTCCTATCAAACAACTGGAAGTACTTCAGAGCTTTTTGCAGAACTGTTCATATTATTACACCTATCAATTCAATCAGATTCATTCATTTGATTATCTGTAGATAGGTGGAGAAATGCAGGGGAAGTGTGTTTGGTGTGCTTGGTAAATGAAAAGGGGTTTCATTTGGTTGAGATCATCACCCATGTGACAAGTATGTCTGTACCACAGCCCACACATGCATTCATGTACATTTTTATTTAAGCGTGAGTGGCAGGGCTCATCAGAATTGAGAAGGTGGAGTGCTTATGATATATAATGGTTGTATTTAGACATTTTCATACATTCTGAGGGTGTAACATACCTATTACGAACTTTATACCAATACTCACATCTTCAGTTATGACTAATTTTTTTTTCAAGAGCATCATGAGTTATGATCCTTGTAATACGTATTAACGGAGTAAGAAAAAAACTAAGTAAATGTTAATATAATATTGGCCCAGTCGGAAGGTTTTTTGGTGCCTTTGAGGTGCATCAAAAACTTTGGGCAATAGTAAGATGTTATGTGTATTACAGGAGTTCCTTATAATCTAGGGTTGAAATGTATCGGCAGGAGACAATACTGTACAGTATGTACTTTGAAAAACCTACAAGACCTTTGTAGTTATGACATACAATCTGTGTTATTCTGTCTCCTCTGTGTAAGGGTGGTTTGAATCGCAAATAGAGAAGAAAAGTTCTCATTAGGTTTCTATTGTGTATACACTGAGTGATCTTGTTGTAGATAACATCTATGCTAGTAGAGGTGCGCTGTGCCAATTTCACCATCTTAAGATAAGAATCTGCAGTTTCGTACAGGATCCTACAGACACGTCAGTAAAATGGCGTTCACTGAACATTGGCAATTTCAATGAGGATTAGTTTCTAGAAATTTTTTTTACCCTAGGCTGAAGTGCCAAGAAGACTTCCTTGAGATGCCAAATGTTACAGCCTTTGGAGCATGCAGAAAAGTATGCCTTTCCCCTTGACTGAATAAGGTATTCATGGTTGCTCAGTGTAAATGACTTCAATTTCTTTAAGCAGTTGTTTGCTCTTGGCAAAGGTGGGACATATTTCATATGCGATTAGTAATGGCTCTTTCTTAGTTAGATATATGGTAGTAGTTACAACTGTGTACCTGAACGCGTATATCTTATTTTTTTGTAGAATCTTAGTCAAAGCAATTCAATGTTTGCCAGAGAGTTTGAAGCACAGTTTTGGGTTTTCCTCCCCTGTGTTGTAATACAGAATAGTTATCTGGCAAATGGTCTGCAGTATGTTATTGCATCTGCATTTAAGCACCTTATGCTATCCTTGATTATCATATATGTACACAGAGTAATGATCTCATGAGAGCAGAATCACTTTTATGAGCCATATGATGCAGGAAAACATATGTGAACACCATTATTTCTGTTGTTTTTTTTTTTCCTTGGAGTCTTGCATTACTTTTCTTCAAGGGACTATGGAGTCCACTCCATTCCTCTGTTTCCTATTCTGGTTACCTCTTTCCTGTCTTCACTACAGAATAGTTGCTCCTTGACTACTAAGAAATAAGCAGATACTGGGGATATCTATACTTTCCCTCTGGTTTACAGCTGCTGTTGCCCGGTCAGTATACCGGTGTCGTATGTTACAAATGTGTAGAGAAATACAAGGATGCGTAGTAGATGTATGCCACTAAAATGGAAAAAAACCTGTATAACTGAGAAATAATACTGTAATTGTCTGAGACATTTTGTTCCACTTTAAGCTGAACTAATACGTTATGCAACTAAGAATTTAGTAAGAACATAATAAAGCAATAACATAATAATAACTATGAGCTTATGTAGATGCATAGTAACATATGTAGCTTTGAAGTAACAAATTATGTTGGTTTTCATGGGTTTTATTTCTTGAGTTCTTCATACAAAAATAATCTATTTATTTCAATCTGGGATTGGAACATGATTAGAAAAAACTTTTTTCAGTGCAATAGTGATCATGTTTAGGATGCAAGAGCCCAGTGTCCCAGCAGTCCTTGCTGCGATGCGTAGGTTTTAGCCTTTAGCTCCTTTCTGGCCTTTCCCGCTGCAGCCCAGAGCCAGGCAGCAGATCCCTGAATGCCAAGCAGGGGAAGGCTTCCACATCCGAGAAGGAGTGGGGAACTTCCTGAGAAAAGCTTCAGAAAAGCATTAAGGGGAATTCAATGTTTTGTGTTGAGGTTCAGGAAATGTCTGCCTCTAGCAGTGGCCTGAGCCTCCTCGAGCACTGCAATGCCTCGGCTTTTTATCGCAGGAGAGAGCCACCTGACGTGGAGGAATTACCTTTCTTTTATCCAGTCACATGGTGATTGGAGAAGTAATTCAGGGTGTATGTATGTTAATAACTGCTAGGGATTTTAGCAGTATCTTAATATTATGCTACAGGCATTTGTTTCAGACATAAAGTTGTTCCGCTAAATGCATTATTTGAGGTTGTGCACATTCATAATTTCACTGCTTGATGCTCATCTGGAAGAGATTAAGCTTTTTTCTCCCAGTCTATTTTTTTTTTTTTTTGAAAATGTTTATTTTCTTTATTTTAATGATACTTGAATTAGGACAGCCTTTTTTCTGAGCAAGCATTCTCTCATTTTAGTCACATGCCTGTTTTACATGAAAGATACAAAAGAAAAAAAAGAAAATACTTGGTACACTTGAAGTTGAGCTGAATTTGACCCTTAAATACTGGCTTCATTCTTACTTTGATCAGTGTAAGCCATATACTAGACCCATGAAAATTACTTACTCCGTAAATGAGATGTTAGGGTTAATGAACCAGTTCTAATAGCTCTGATATTAAATTTTCATCAATGTAATTTATCAAAACTAAATTGTTTATAATTAAGGTGGACATGTACTTTACAGCTGTTCTATACTGTAATGAAATATTAGTTAAGCATCAATCTGAAGACATCCATGGTATTTCTCTCTTTCTTTCTTTCTTTCTTTCTTTTTTTTTTTTTTTTTTTTTTTTTTTTTTTTTTTTTTTTTTTTTTTNAAAATCCTTACAATCACACCACTTAATAGTATAAGTTTTGATAAACCTAGAAGGTTATCGTCACCTGCTCTGCGTGGGGAGATGGGAGGTTACCCAGGAAGAGAGTGCTATGGAATAGCAAGTAGGTAATTCGGTTGAGGGAAGCTCTTCCTTGTATGAGTAATTAATCCATGTCTTTATGTGCTCGTCCAAGCTGTAGCAGGAAAGTGCCCATTAATCAAGCTGCTTTTGGTCATTTATATTTTCAAATCACTGGAGGCAGATCTGGAAATCTGAAATGGCCCCTGTGCTTTCCTCGGAGGTAACTGCACGTCAGTAGTAGGTGAAATAATGTCTTTAAATCTGGGCATTTTAGAAATGAGGCGCTGATATACGAGCAAGTGAATTTTAGAGGTGGTCCAAATTGTTTTTAGTAATTACGCTTCTGCTGCCTGCCTCGTGTTTAATGTAGGAAATATGATATGATCACTAGAAATGAAAAAAGTATCGTGAGTTTTGAGAAACCTTTGTCTTTATAAGCAAAGTCAGTTGTTTCTGCTTGCTGTTTCCAAGGTAGCCTTGCGAGGCTGTCTCTGACAGGTTATTAAAAACAGGCGCTCTTCTTCAGGCCAGTGATTGTTCAGGGGATGACTTCTGATCCACGAGTCTTCCTGCTGGAGATGGGGAAAATGTTCATGGCCTGAAGCAGAAGTAAGCACAAGAATTTGTTAAGGTATTAATTTGTATGCATGAGGCATTTCAAGAGGACTAGTAGTTTCTTCATTAGCCCGTCGGCTTTTGGGGAACCATCTTGCCTTCATTGGTAGTCTTCAAATCTTGAATTTGCTTCCTTTTTTCTCTCTCTCTTCCTTGTTAATTTTTGAACTTTTAAGATAGAAAAATCTAATTTTAAATAGATCACAGCAGTTATGCAACACTGTAATTTTCAGCCACTTACAGAGTATGCCACATCCTTAAAATCAAATATTAATGAATTCCGTAATAAACTATGCTACCACTTACGAGCCTCTACTAGCTGGAAATAAATTGACGATGTACAAAATGTTCAGGCTCGATAGACATCCTGAATATCAAGAACTAAATCTAATCCAGGGGAGTGGGAGCAGGAGAAGCAGGTCCTTCAGGTACAGAAATAATCTTAGTTTGATCACAGGACAGCGAAGCATTTTGAAGCTGCTAAAACAGTCCCTGTCTGAGAGGGGGCTTTGCACTTCAGCCCTGTGTGGCAGAAGAGCTGGTCTTTCAGCGCACCCTTGGCCTGCCAGCATCTCCTGTGAGTTCAGAGCTGGGTTCCCTTGTTCTGGCTCCAAAATACTGGCCAAATGTTGAAGCCTGTAATTGGGCAGACTCTTGGGGAATCAAAATGTACTATGATTTTTGCATCTGTAGGTTAAAACAGGATGACTTTCTGGAATTAAACTTTAGGAAAGCCCGTGAGGGTCACGGGTTGTGCTGTGATACCTCAACATTAGATCAGGTTCTTTGAATACCATATACTCTGAAAGCCTTCAGGATCTGGCCCTTTGCTTGGTCCTCACACAGAATAACTTGGCATAGAAGAGATTTGGTGTATATCGGCTCTATCCACCCTGCAGCCTTCACCTTCACCATTGTTTTCATAATGGGAAATGCTACTGGTGCCAGCCCCGCTGAAATTGTGCTGCTGGGGTACTGGGACTGAGTATCTTGAAGGGGTGGGTGAGAGTGACAGAATGAACCTCACTCGACGAAAAACCCAGGGGGACGTCGCTTCCATGTAGCGTTACCAGCTCTTCCTTTCAGTCCTGCCAGGCTTTTCTGCAACCCCAATTAGAGGGGGAGAATGCCTGTCAAAATAACTTGTGACTTTTCACATCCTTGTTGTTTGGTAATAAATACAGAACATGTTTAGAGTCCAGATGCTGTTCTGAAAAAACTGTTAAAGAATTACAGTATTTAACCAGGAAAAAGGTAGCATTTGGTATTTGAGGGTTTTTTCCCCTGTGCTACAGAGAAGGCAGCACCTTGAAGGAACTGCCTTGTACAGGGTTAATATCTCTTTGTTTGATGGCTTTCAATGTGCTTTTATCATCATAACAGAAGTTCTTAGTGACTCATACCATAAAAGCAGCAATCTGTTAATGAGGCATTTACCTTCAAATGCTTGAAATGCCATCTTGAGTGGTTTTAAGTATTAAGTTGTGATAATATAACTGCACTGTACTTTAACAATTATCTGTATTTAAATTCCCACTCTGACTTTTTGAAACTGTGTTTTAGCATCCATCAGCCCCTAAATACATGAAGCCTATTTGAAGGCTGAAATTCTAGGCCCTCATTCCTGAAAAATGTTATTCTGAGAGAATTTAATCAAATAATTTAACCTCTAGGGCTGGAATTCTGCCCTTCATCATTTAGTTGGGGCCTTTTGACAATGATGATATTTGCTTCCAAGTTCTGTAAATTTTCGAACTCTCAGAATATGTTCCCATGCCTCCATGATCAAAACAATCTTTTGTACTGCAGATAATAGAGTTTTGGCCCGTGAGGTAAAGCAAAGAAACAGTAATGCTTACGTAGTTTTACTGTGGCGGTAATGCAGAGCCCTAGGAGAGCCTCCAGCATAAAACCGAAAAAAGCACAGCGGGCAGATGTAGTAGATATTCACAAACTAGCAAAGCAAGAAAGGCCACCATACTGCGTCACAGCATGCCTTCAAAATAGAGGCCAATGTGATGTTGGACTGAGCAGTCGGTTTAATTAAAGACAAGTGCAAATAACAAGAAAACACCGTTAAACCATCAGACCACCTGCATAACAGTGCCCTAAATCTTCACAACTTTTCTGAATCTTGTCAGCAGCAGCGCTTCTCCCCCGCTCTCACTGTCCCATTGCTCTCCTGATGGCATCCTCGTGTAAGAACATTTTGTTGGTTATTCATTTTGTTTGCCAGATGATGATCCTGCGGGTACCCAGGGGTGGTGTTTTGCCTGTTCCTAGCCCCATTACCCTACCTATCTTTCACTTTGTGTTGCTGTTCATTCAGGAGAGAAATATTAACATGCTGTCCCCCATTACGTGCATTAAAAGAACATTGCATTGCAAATGCAAAGTTCATTGTTTTAGAGTCTTGCAGCGATCTCCACTTTTGAACTTGCTTTCCTATATTGCCTTCCTTCAGACAGCTGCTTCACTATTATCTGTGAGGCTTTTGCAGATGACATGCACTTCAGCACTTGCTAGATTTTTAGCTACATCGGGCGCTGTACTGGCAAACCCATCTTTTCCACACATGGTGAGGTTGTTGCTTCTTTTGAAAGGCATCTTGCAACAGCCTGTGCGCTGCGGTGCTGTCAGAAACATATGCCTCATAATAAAGATTTATGTGCTGTATATATGTCGGCCCTGACAATCCCAGACTGTTTGTGTGCTCTGCTAATACAGTGACTAAGTCTTCAGAACTGTAACGTTCAAAGCTCATGCTTGTCTCTCTCATTTGTCCTTTTGGTGTGGTATCTGTGTTTCCTGTTTCTTAGCCAGTTATTTCAGAGCTAATTAACTTATTTAAAATCAGTGCAGATTCCCCCCCCGCCCCAGTATTTCATTTCTTATCTCCCATGCAAATAGAGGTCTATGAAACTGCATTAGTTTGCTTCTAAACATGACAGATGCAAGGAAATGCCCTGTGACTTCCTTAGTCCGTGTATCCTGATAGCTGTTAACACTTGGCAATATGTTTTTAAAATCTGTAATTTTATTAAATAGTGAATACCTGGTTAAGGTACTTAGGGTTTGGGTTTTTTTTTCGTTACTACTTACAATGGTTGACTTAAAATCAAAAGCATTAAATGAGCATGTAATGGGAAATTCTCCTTAAAGGGTTCATGTAAAAAATATGCCTGAGGGGCGAACTCTGTTTTCTGTCATACAGAGATAAATTGAGAGGAACTCTACTGAAGCCAATGGAAGTAGCTCACATTAAAATCACTATAATGAGAGTAGAAAAAAATCTTATAATGGATGTTGCTATCAAAATCTTAACTTTTTTTTTGTTTTTTCCTTTCTGAGACACAGAAATGTTTTGCTGCTTATTCCAGCCTGTTTCCAAAATGTAGGCTTCATTGTAAGGACTGAGTCCAGAAAAGTGTCTTTGTTGGGGCCTTGCTTTAAGTAACGACTGCAGATGGCTTTTAAGTAACTATAAAATGAGAAAGGTAAATTATAATGGCCAACCTGTGAAAGAAAAAGCAAACACAAAAAACATCTTAAAGAGGTAGTGATGGAGCTTTGTGCTGCTATAGAAATATTGCTATATATCCGACTCAGTGTTTCACAAAATGCCAGCATGGTTGAGGTTGGAAGGGACCTCCGGAGGTCAGCTTGTCCAACCCCCCTGCTCAGGCAGGGCCACCTAGAGCCAGTTTCCCAGGACCATCCCGAGGATGGAGACTCCACCACCTCTCTGGGCAACCTGTGCGAGTGCTCAGTCACCCTCACAGTGAAAGTATTCCAAGCACAGAAATAAGAAACTTGACCCGTATCTTGAAGTGACCGTTATAATGATCTCCCGACAGAAAGATGAGGCTGGAAGAGTTGAAATGATCATTGGCTGCATGAGAAGGAGCACAGCCACTAGAAACGGGAAAGCAGTATTGCCCTGAGACTTTGCCTGAATGCTCTCCCCAAGTCTGGACCCGATACTGCAGTGAAGTACGTAGAAGTGCTCCTGAACAAGGGAAAAACATTGGATAGGAGGCTTAATGATGCCTGTTACATACTGTGTCTGGCAATTGGGTAAACTGATCACTCACCGAAAAGTGATTTCATAATCCATCTTCTCTCTCTTTACACTGTGAAAGAAAATGGATTAAGAAAAGGTTTCCAAAGATTTTGAGCGATGGGAGCAGACTTTGCAGAAGTCTGCAGGTGCTCAGAGAGTTTCAGGAACCTCATGGTGAAAGGTGCAGGACACCTACTGAAGTTGGTTCCCTGCAGGTATCCTGCCGGCACCTACCTGAATGGCGTGGTGCTACCTTGCTAGGCAGGATGGAGAAGAGAGGCTGTCTTGGCTGCTGAAAGGGCCTACGCTCTCTGGCAGGTCTGGGGGTGAGAAGGGGGCTGCGCAGCTGCCTGAGGACGCGTGGCAAAGAGCACCAACTTACTCTGAGATCCAATTTCTCTTAAACGTTCGTAGCACCTGATCAAAAGCTTACAGGGAAGGAGGAAATGGCGCCGTGTATTTTGTTCTGAAACACGCTGCCAGAAAGATGACTGAGCTACCTGACAACTTTTAGGAAATATTAAATGAGTTCATATGCGATTTGTGTTTTTGTGAAGTTGCGTTTTTAGGGCACAGATGTTTTGCTTCCACCCCTACTATCAAGCAATAAAAATTTGGATGATCAAAAGGTTATATTAAATAAAAACAAAACAAACAAACAAAAAACCACCCTGATGGACAAAGGTTTCTTGAATTCTCAAAATCTGTGGAAATTAGGCCAGTATGTTTTGTTGCTTTGTCACAAAAATGCAAATTGTGAGCAGAAGTGGGAGTCCTTCAAATTCATACAGAAAGAGAGGCAGGAGAGCTGCTGTCTCTTAATATTGTATTTCTAACAGATCATTACAAATGTTTCCTGCACAGCTGACAATGAATAGTAATAGACTGTAATTATGGCATGAATTTGTGCTGTATTTTGATTTGAAATCCATTGCTAATTAATTAAGTGCAAATCTGAATGCTGTAACAACAAAATGGTGGCTGATTTACGCATCTGGTTTAATTTTCCATTCTGAAATAAGATGAAGCTGAGTTTTTTGTTTTGTTTTGKTTTTTTTTGAAGTTTGTAGAGGACTTTTATTTACAAAGTCACTGACTTCTGTAAATTCTACCTTTTGATTTCTTCACAATTGGTCCATTAATGTCAGTGGAAGCTTTGTGTCTTGTTTATGTAGGTCTCTAGATGCGAGCATCTCCTACCAGTACTCCTTCAGCACAGAGTATAAGGTTTGCGTTCACTGATAGAAACCTCATGGCATGACACAGCATATTGCTGCTTTTAAAAACCAGCTTATGCATTAGCAGCACCTCAGCTGGGTGATAGCAGCGTATGAATCTCAGCTCAGCTCTCGAGGCCGTTGGGTCGCCCTATTGATGTCGGTGGGGCTTAAAACATTACGGGTTTGGGTCTGGGAGTGGTGCAGGCTGGAGTGTTATTTATTGACAGCTACAAAGCGTTGGCAGAGACATGAGATGCTTCTTAAAATTTGCTTTTTGCACAAGGTGAGGTGACGTGACATGCTGCTTTTTGCACAAGGTGAGAACGTGGAACAGCATCCTCCCAGCTTACGAACATGAAAATGTTGAGCTTTTAACCAGTGGGGTTTGGCTTTTAAAAATAAATAAATAAATGTCTGGATGGGTCTAAATTGGTGAACTAATTGATACTCTATGATTGTTCTGGAGTATTTTCCCCGCTTAACGGTGATGAGATAATATTTTGTTTAAGCAAAACACCATCAGTCCCTCCCATTACTGGTTTTGTTTATTAGGAGTGAGGAAACTCTTGGTTTTGGTTTTGAGATTTCTATCGGTTTTTCCTTACTTTTAAAGGTGGATAGGCTTCACCAAGCGGCGGTGTTGCTGGAGGTCGCAGCTACTGAAGGAAGCAAATTAACATACAGTATGTTAATTTGTTTTCCCTGTCCTTCAGTCACAGTGAGGAGAGTCTAAATATTTCAGTGACTGAGACTTTGGATTCCCGCTCCTTGCTGCACAACAACAACAAAAGCTATTTATAGCAATAACAGTTAGCAGCGATACAGCAGCCTCAGACAGCTATAGGCAGCGTCTCACCATGACCACAAATGTTAACTGCTTTTACACTGAATGCCTCTGTGAAAACAAAGAGCACTGAGAAATAAAGATCAAAGCAAAACCAAAAGAAAGATTTTTTTATTGCTATGTTTTACTTTGCTGGCAGACCAGAGCAAAGGTTTTCTGAACATTTAAAAGATGAAAAAGGTGAAGAATCCCAGAAGCGATTTATCTTGAAGCGAGATAACTCTAGTATTGATAAAGAAGACAATCAGGTTGGTTCTCGGTTCGAGAGTTGCTGAAATTTGTTCTGTTTTTGAAGGTGGGCTGACTGATGTTATTGTTGTTCTTTTGTTGTTGCTCTCCTCCTCCTCCTCCTCCTCCTCTGCCCTCCTGCCCCCTCCCTGCCTCCTCTGGCATACGTACCACCGTGGGTAGCATCGAGCCCCGGCGTGGCCGCTTCAGCCATGGCAGTGTGTGGGTTTGCATGGGTGGTTTGCTTGGCGCAGGACTTGCTGCATGCCCACGGGAGGGGGAATGCCGGTGGCTCCGGGCTGCGTGGAAGGCAATGTCAAGTCGCATTTCTCAATGTCTTGCCTAACTATGGCAGTTGTTCCGCTCCCTACAGCTTTCTCCTTCTGTTGTACCCATTCAGAGTTGGATTTCAGTATGGACCGATGATAAACTGATGTAGCCCAAAAAGGAGAGAGAAAAAAAAAAAAAAAAAAAAAAAAAAAAAAAAAAAAAAAAAAAAAAAAAAAAAAAAAAAAAAAAAAAAAAAAAAAAAAGCCCAAAACAAACATGTGATGGTGAGGCCAGGTTGATTTTTTTTTTTTAAACCATCCTAAATTAAGTTTTGACAAAAATAAATCAGTTTGATCTTTTAGTTCCCTCCCTCCTCCTGTGCCCTCACCACCTTTTACTGTCTGTGTAACTTACTTGCTTGTCGTGCATGTACTGTGGCAGACGTTCCCCCTCTGTGTTGCCTGTGCCATAACACTACCTTACCTTAGGTGAGCCCGATGAGTAGGGGAGCGCCAGGGAAATGTGTGTGTTTGTGCTGCCTTTAAAAGCGGGTGTTGTGCTGTTTCAATCCAGTGCAAGCTGTGTATGTGGAATATATTAACAAAAAAAAAATCAAAAAGGGTTCTGACGTGAACTGCTTTTATGAGAAAATTCTCACAGGTAAGAAGACAGCATACGCTTTCTTTGCTTAGGTTATACTTGTGGAGGGACCTGCCAGTGGGTCTCTCGTTGCCACTCTCCTTCCTGTTTTCAGTAAAGGACTGATTTTTTCCTTTCTTTTTTCTTTTTTTTTTTCCCTTTTTTTCCTTGACTTTCAGTTGTACATAGTAGCCTTGACAGTTATGCTGCATCCGAGTTGGCTTCGAAAACAAACCCCAAGCATTTTCAGGGTGTGGTGAACAGGGGGAATCAGCCAAAGGAAAGCAGCATGACCTATCTCACCAGGTGCTGGGGTGCAGGGGGAGAAGGAGCACTACTTGAAACCCAATTGGCAATGAAGCATTTCTTGCTGGGGGTCCTCTTCTCCTTTCCTCCCTCCCACGGCACAGCCATTTCCTGCACTGTGGTTTACCGAGAGGCACAAATGGCCCTTCTTTTCCCAGCAAAACTGAAGGCGAGGGTTCCTTACAGTGTGGAAATGGTTAAAACTGTCATGCCCGATATTTGGGACTTCTCCTCCTTGTACACATAGGCTTTGGTGGGTTTCTTCTAGGGTTTGCAGTTTAGCTCTTGCAGCCTGGTTTCCCTCTTTTCTTCCTCGATTTCGTAGGTAGCGCAGCGCTGCCTGCCCTCCTGCTCCTCGCAGCCGGTAGGAGAGTCGAGAAGTCTTAGCAGTCGAGAGCAATGGCACTTAGGCTTGGGGTGAGAACACCCAATTTTAGGATGGCTGGTCCACAAAAGCCGTGCAGAAAGCCTTGTTTTGGCCACTCGCTCTACGAACCCGCGTGCAGTATCTAACTGGAAACCCTCGGGTGCCCAGCCTCGCCGGGCGCTTCATGCAGGAATGACAGCTATCGTTTTCATGCTTCATTTGTTTAAGTGAACATTTATTATTCTCAGCTGACAGTTACTTAACAGCAGTTTTTAACAGCTCAACTTATATAACCCTCCTGGTTTTCTTTCTGCTCAGCAAAACAGAATTCTTCCATTTAGAGATGACAGACGAAGTAAATCAATTGAAGAGAGAGAAGAGGAGTATCAGAGAGTGAGGGAGAGAATATTTGCACAAGATGTGAGTAGTTGTTTTAATTGCCTCTTTAGTGCCATACCTTCGCCGGTAGTCAGACAGTCTTGCTCCCCTCCGACACGAACACCGCAGCTGGACTTTGCCCTGTGGAGCTGGAGGCGACAGGGAAGGGCGATTGGCGCGGAGGGTCCGAGAGGAGCTCGAGAGGTGCGGAGGTTGGCTTCTGGAGAAGGAGGTGATGAGAGTTGCAGGGAGAAGGGTAGAGGAGAGATCAGGCCCAGCATGTTGTCTGGGGAGTGCTTATCCCGTTTCTTTGAATGTTTGTGTGGTCTAGGTTTCCTTCTTTTTTCCTTCTCTTTTGCCAACCAAAGAGCAGTGATTTAAATGGACACTCTCAATAATTTCAAATAGCTGTGTTATTTCATATTTGTTTCGAGCTGGATCAAATTTTGTAAGTGTCCTTCTGCAGAGCCGCCTCATGGTTTTATTTCTTTGGACCAGTGCTATAGCAGTAAGACACTAAGAACAAAGAAAAGCCAGAGGTTAAACATGGAGTTGCACGGGTTTTTTGAAATGACCGATTAAGGAACTGTATTTCTGCCATCAGAAAGAATTGGTCACATTGTTGATGATTTTATTCTGAAAGGAATAAAACGAAATAGGTTTTATAATTCCTGCCTTACCAAAAAATCAGAACTTGCACAACAAGCTGCATTGGTAGAGGAAAACATTTAAATACAAAACATCTGTGAGCAATACCTCATGTTCCTGAAAAAGGAAGAAAATAATAATTTGCTATAATACTGTAATGACAGGGTCCTAAAAGGAAAAAAAAGAAAAAAGTCAACATTTTATTGTTTTATCTCACATCTCAGTGGGAGCTCTGCCACTTAAAGGAATATGGGAATAAACCCAATTAAAACTATTACTGAAAATCATACTTGGCAGTGTCCTTTTAAATTAAAACTGTTCATATGTTGCAGGGCTAATAGTATTTTTTTAGATATCCTTTTATTTTGCTCTGGTTTTGGAGTTGCAGACATCCAAGTTATTTTTCTTTAGCAGAATACATTGTATAGTTTTAAGGTGTGTGTTGTCTCTGTGATAAGTAATTTTGCTTGTTTATAAGTAGCTTGCCACATCTGAATGTTTTTAGCCTGGCTTTTCCTTTCTTGACTGAGACAATTCCAGTAAAAGCAGAAGCCCTTCAGTTTACGTTTTGCTTTCAGCATGTGGGTCTGATGTAAATACTGTCACAGTATACACAGTAGAGTTACAGAGTTTTTCAAGGGCTGCAAAAGCCTCTTTGCAACCTGTTTCCTATATGAAAGTTGCTGTTTCTGGCTTATTACAAAGGAGCTTGTACAAAACAAAAAAACCTTTGGGTTTTGAAGCAGACTGCAAATGAGGCAAAATGTTGTTTAAAAATACCATATGGAAAGTTGTTGCCAAAATAATGCAGTTTCTCTGACAAGCAGCAGCTAGAAATGCCAGGCTGGGAAACGGAGGTGGCTGGAAAAGTGTGCTGAAACTCGCTCCACAATGCGCTGCTGTTTTTGTCTCTAGATACTTGTGTTTTAAAGACAGGCAAGCGGTGAGCGTTTTAATTGCTCGCAGCATGAGGTTGTTGTGGTCCATTGGGTTAGCATCTCTGAGCGGCAAGACCTCAGTAACAGTGTGGTTTGTGGCAGGCATTTTAAATGGATTGGGAGTGAGCATTTTTAAAGATCAGCAATGTTAGATATCTCTCCCTCTCTCTCTCATATCCACTCATTTGTGCTCTCTCTCTCTGCTATTGCAGGTGTTAGTGAGCATCGTAGTGCAGTGAATTTCAGCAAGCTGTACTAATAATATTAACAGGAATATATCTCTTAGCTGCGCTTTTTTGAGTGGAACACTCCTCGCAGATACGAGGTGTTTTAGGATGATGTCAGTGGTTGTGGTGGTGGACAATGTAATTTTTTTCAATTTTAGGAAAGAGAGCAATGGCTTCCTATTATAGGTAGCCACTTACTGCATGTAAGACTTTATAGTTCTAAAGCCCTCTGCAATAATTAATGAATCCAATTCTCCCTAGGTTTCTCTGAGGTAGGTACCTAAGCCTTGTCATCCTGCAAATTATAGATGTAGAAAGAGAGACAGGGAAGGATTAATCATGTGGTATTTTTATTATCTCTATACTGTTTACGTTGCTGTAGTCAAGCCTTTATCAGTGCCTTGCTTATGAACCTTAGCAAATGGATTATAGATACTTCACTTCTAATTAGAGTATGCATCAAGAGAGCTTGCATGAGAGGTCTCCAAAGGGCGGCCATGAAGGTCAAGAGTACTGCCATAACTTGTTGCACCTAGCATCCCTCTCTCAACATGCTTCAGGTACCCAAAACTCTTTGGATAACATATCAGCCCAAGAGTCAGAACTTTGAACAAAATTTAGGAGGAAAAAGCAGCCTGGTTACAGGGGCAGAAAATTCTGTGCATGTTTCAAATGCTGTGAAAAATGTCTTAACCTGGACCCCACATACCAGCCAACAGAAAGTTTGCTTGCCCTTCCTTTGATTTTGCAGCACTCTAGTGCGCCAGATATCTTCATTTCCAAGTGGGAAGGTTTTAACAAAATAAATATGTTCATGACTAATGTCATCATTATGATAGTCCTTATGATGATTAGTCTGATATTAGTCACTTCTTCTGGCAAGTTTTCCATCTGCTGTGTTGGCTATCATAAATTTTGACAAGGGGAGCTGGAGGTTTTAATGACTCCTGTCATGGATAGAGTCATAGCAAGCGGCAGGGATTGAGAAGCATGTTAATGTGACATCTTAATAAAAGGATTGGTGAAGAAATAAATAGTTAATAATTATGTGATCGTTCCAGCTCACTGAAATAAGAGCTACAAAGTGCACCTCAAACTTTTCAGGCTGCTAACAGTAAAACAGTGCTGCATGAGCTCTGTTATGCTCAAAGCTATTTTCAAGGTTATTTTTTAATTGCAAAGCCTACAACGTTCCTTTTTAGAACATGTTTTTATTGGAAATTTAGTTTTACAACAGTTTGTGAATTTTACAACCAAGTACACTGGAGCAGATGGACCTGGAGTATCTGGGTCTTGCAAAGAGGAAGTTTCGTGTCTGAACTGCTTTAGTTGCTTTTAGCAGGTTGAAAAGTGGTTGTCCACGAAAGACCAAGAACAATCTAAAAGAATAAAAAAAAGTATATGTCCTTCTTTCCCTGTGCGTTAATTCAAATTGTAGATTTAACTGAGAATCGTAAATGGTAYACTACGTTTAGCTTTTAAGCATGCAGAAAATTGATTCTAAAGACTAGCAATCAAATTACACAGGGGAAATTTCATTCTTTGAGGTTAATGCAATGTATAACCTCATGAGCCAGAATCACGTAAGGACCATCCATTGTTCATAAATGTATTCTCTAGTAATCACTGTGTATTCACTGAAAAATGTAGATGTTTTATTACTTACACAAATGCTAGAATTGCCCATGGTACACATGGAACTTATTAAAGGAAATACACATGCTTTTTATTTTTTGTTGTTAATTGTATTCGCTATTTTTGACTAAGGGAGTGTATTCTGATGAGCCAGATCCTTTAGATAAAATAAATTATGATTCCTCTACTTAAGAAAACACTGAGGATTTTTATCACTCTCTGATTAAAGAGAGTCATGAAAAAAATATTTGAAAAGGTGGCTTCAGCCTGTCCTATCCTTCTAGTAGGAAAAGATTAGGAAGAAGAGGGTTTAAAATTAATAAAAACAAAACAAAGACACGCCTCGTGTTGGCTTCCATAAACCCGTAGGTACTAAAACTCCCGTACTGCTGTATAGAGCCTTTGTTTGTGGCTGCAGATCAAGCAATAAGCATTAGTTGGAAGCCTGAGATCTATCACGTCTTATTAACTGATGTGAAAATGATTACCTGATGGTATCCACTGCAGGATATTGCTGCATGTTAATAGTTATCTATGTTGGCTAATGTAATTAAAAACGAGAGCAGCAACCCCCAGTATACCTAGTGCACTGACAGAGCTGATGCACGTTTTCCAGTTGAGACTTTAAAAGGTTCTGGGAAATTGGAAGAGTGAAATTCTCATTTCATAAATGACAATTAGTCATACAGAGCACCCTAATGGAAATCTTGCATGCAGATGTCTCCGAGGAGGCGAATTTGTAGGTAATCTTGCATAACTTTTTTTCCTTTTGTAGATTTGTTGTCAGTGTCTTTGATAAGTATACAAGAGCCCAGTGTTTTAAGAATGTTTTTGACAACAGCTGTGCTGTGTACTTAAGCTTTCCTGGTGCTTTAAATTGAGCATTATTGATGCTATAGATCAGGAAAGTGAGTCCTGACCTTGTAGTAGCTAAATTGCTATCCAGAGCTGCTTAGTCATCTGATTTTTAACAGTAAGAATAACGTAATAAGAAAGTGCCTGTCTTCTCTGCCTCTCAGCCTCACACCTGTACTGAAAAATAGTTTCCAGGGATTGTGTGGTCCTGTGCCAGCATTGTCAGCCAGGAAGACAAATGGAGTTATTACAGACTCTGTCTTTAAGTCTATAATGCAGTTGATAGTGGTTCCCATCAAGACACTGAAAAGGAAGCAGGCTTCTCCACTTGCCTGATAAAATATAAATCCTAGATATTTATTCTGCTTTATGCCCCAGTCTCTTTAAAAACTTGAAAAAATAAGTTTAAAAAAAAAAAGTACTGCAGACAGGTACATACCTCTTTGCTTTGTAACTTTGTGGGGACACAGACCAGTACTCTGGTCTAAGCAAACGTTTTTACTTGCTTGTTCTGGAAGAGTAGCTGTAACGCTGCTTTGGAAATGTGACTGCAGTGAAGTCAATGCACAAATGCCTATCATGAACCTCAAAGTGAAGGCACAGCCCCACAGTTGAGGTTGTACAAGCCCACGGGGTGATTTCACTATGCTCGTAGGTAGTTAGGCTATGCTGAAATCTGCATAGCCACATTTGTTAATGAAACCTTGTGAGTAAGGTACATAAAATGAGAGAAGAGGCAGTGTCGTAGTTGTACAAAGGATCCCAGTGGTTTTAGGTGGAACAGTTTGTGTCTCCTCTCGGCCTGGGGTTTGCTGTAGCTGGTGGGAATTTGGTCCCTGGCAATGGAGAACTTGCTCCTGATAGCCTGAGGCTTTGTGCTAAGGAGAGATGATCTTGCCACCAATGCAGCCCAGAGCCTTGTGTGTTTAGTTGGAGTGCAGGGTGGGAGCTCACTGGGGAAGCCCATGGAGCTGTCAGATGTTCCCTGATGTGGATGCTGGGTGGGCGAATTACAGCTTTAAAGAGAAACCACATTGCCTTCTCAGGGCTAAATTCATTCCTTGTGTAAATTGATGGGATGGCACTGGCTGCGGTGCCAAGGGAAAACTTTGCCCATGCTAGAGCACTGGGAATGAGCAGGGTGTTGCTTCTGGTGTTGGCCAGTGCTCTTTGAGTAGGTCATTAGCTCACCCTTTTCAAAACAGAAACATCCCAAATCCGTGCATATCCCATACCATTAAAATTTGACACAGCTAATGATGGCATTGCATTATTCTTTGAGCTGAGTCCCGTTGTTACAGAAGTAACGGGCATGATCTCTGGTGCCCTCCTCCTTTTGCCTGCCTTTTGTTTAAATTCAGTGCAAGTACTGACTGTCCTTTCTTCTGTACCTCATGGAGATATAATCCAATGACAGCTACGAGGCACTTCGTGTAGTGAACATGAAATAGGAGGGAAATGAAAAAATCAAAGAGAGAATTATTCATGGGAAATTGAGCACAGCTTCATTTCTCTGCATAAAAAATTAAGTAATGCTAAAAGAATTATGCACTTGCCCATAGGATTTATTTCTTCCGAGCCCTTCACCTTTCTCGGGATCTAAGTCCTCCAGCAAAGAACCTTTTTGCAATAGACTATTATTGTTGTTAATATTATTATTAAGATGATTATAATCATTTTATATCTCAATGTGGGAATGACTGTTTCCTCTCCAACTGTAAAATGTGAAATCACATGGTATTTCTAAGTACTGCAGTATCTTCTCTCCCTTTGAAGAACTTGTCAATTCTGCATGCTTTCCTCCTGTTTGTCCTTCCTACCTGCAGCTCTGTGCTATTCTGCAATCTTATTTTGAGGTGGTAAGGCAGACCAGTGGAACCTTGTATTATGTAGGAAAAACGTTTTTCCCCTTTGAATTGCCAGTATTTTGCACATACCGCCTTCTTCTGATCTCAGGACTGAGAAGTTTCAGTTTGTTTCCAAACTGAGACCCCTCGCTGGCAATGTGTTGTAATGCATGGAATTTATTTTACTGGCCTGACCTTATTCTCGACCTTTTTTTTCCTCTTGTCTTCTGCAAATGCAAATGATGCATGAATTGAAATCCCCTTAAGCCTGAACAGGGGAGATAATTCTAAAATCAAGGAAGGAATTGGAACAGCAGAGCATATCTAGAACGTCTGATACAATGCCTTTTTTATTTTTCAGTCAGTTTGCTCCCAGGAAAACCTTTTTGTGGAAAACAGGTAAAAAATAGCTTTTTTTTTTTTTTTTGGGTGTTAAACTTAGCTGTTTCTCTCTCTTATTATTTTGTCTATCTATAGTTCTATAGTTGTTTATCCTAATGCGAAGACTGTTGAGCAAATTTGTAATCCATATTATCTGCAGTGTTTTTCTGCTTTCAGAGGGGGGGGAAAAGAGATTGCCTTGCAGTATTGTATCTGAGCAGATAAGGTGTTACTGCTGCTTTCCCAAGACTTTGCATTTCAGTTTAAAAAGCAGACTGGGGTGCGGGGGGGAACCCACCTAATATTTCATTTCAAATGCTCTACCTGTCTCTGGAGTGCCTTTAGAATTTAACTTACTGATCTTTAAAAAGCACTCCAGCAGTGGCTGGATGAGGGTATTTATGAAACGCCATACTTGTGTTTCTGTTGTTTAACCTGCTGTCCTGTGGGGCTGAGCGGCAGCACTGACTTCACTTGTTGCTTGTGAAGGCTCGCAAGTTCCCCAGACCAGACCTGCTTTACTGCTGCATTCTAGTAATGAAATGCTGATATCTGAGCTAACTGTTACTTTGCATTACTGTGTGATAGTTCTTATGGATGTTTGTTTTATCATAATAAATCCATTTAAAGCAAAGGGAAGAAGAAACTGTGCTTAACTAAGATCTACAAAATACGAAGCGTTAGCTCCGTAGCAGCCATAAATTAGCTTAGCTGTGTTGAAGATCTTCAAAATTGTGCACCTTTATGGCAGATAAGAATTTTAACCAAAATGCTAAGAATTTAACTGGTGAGTGTTTGAGCAGTGCTAGCCCAAGTCTGTCCTGTGCAGGTTTTAAAACTGTTTATCATCCCCTTGAAGAAGGGGAGGTTGTCTTTCACAGTATTTCTATCTCTGTCCATCATTACATCTGTCAGATGCATTTATGGGTAAGGCTGTTCCCATAGAAAATGACTCCACAGTAATGGTACAAACCAGCTTTTCCGATAGACAGTCCTGAAAGTGGAATGAGGGAAGTCCCTCAGGAGGTAATGGCCACTGTCACCTAATCACCTCATATTCTGAGAGCCAAGGATAATTCCTCAGCTGCTGCTTCTGTATCATGACTGTGGAGGTACGTTTTCTCAAAATAAAGAAAAAATGCAACAGAGGAACCCAAAAAGTGAAAAGAAGATGCTCCCATAAACCTACTTTTCCCTCTCTGGAGAGAATGGGACAATAAACGTGATGTAGTTGTTCACGTTCCCAAGTCAGTATGGAAAGTGCTCAGACACTGCGCTGCTGAGGATAGGGTGGGGACCTTTATGGGATAAACCATGAACTTCATAGCCAGGCCTCCATTGGTTTATGCATTCAATCCCACACCTGCATGCAGAAGAACGTTGCCAGTTATGGTGTTAAGCACTTGCTTCACTTTGCTCAAACCCGTGAGCTGGCTGATGAGCATTCCCGGTGTGAGGATGCATACCCAAGTGGAGACCAGTAAAAGGCCAGGTTGGAAACTGGGCTTTTGTTACTGCCTGCACTGTTGTTGTCAGGAGGGAGACTTCAGTTGCGTTCCTCAGAACACTGCTTTTTCTTGCTGCATGCCGTACAGCCTTTGATCAGGTGAAGCACTTAAACTCGTACTTAGCTCCGTGCACATGAACAACCTTGTTGATTTGCTGTGTTGAAAGTTAGGTAAGTGTTTAAGTGCTTTACCTTTTTCATCAGAGAACCTGAGCATTTCTCTGAGCTGCAGAGATTTCCAAGTGACTTAGCAAGTGCTTAAAATTATATATGCAGTATTTTGCTGGCTTGCTTTTTTTTATGTTCTTATTAGGTGATATTTTTATGAATTTTCTTTTGGATGTAGGTGTATGGTTCCTTGGCTTCTGAGAATTACCTTGCTCGGTAACAGGAAATGTTAAATGGCCTTCAGCCTCCCTGGCTGACATTTCTTCTGTTCAGTTGACTGTGCACAGTTGCGGGGGGGGGGGGAAGCAATTTTAGCCTTGTTTTTTTAAACTCTGAATCTAGCGCAAGTTGGAAGATGTTACAAGAAATTAAATATAGCTTTACAGATAAGATAAATTTGAATTACCATGTCTGTTACCATAATCTTTCTTTTCATTTTTCAGTAGGCTGTTGGAAGACAGTAGTATATGCAATGATACTCATAAGAAAAGACAGCTGTTTAGGTTTGTATGACTTTATTTAATATTCATTTCCCAGTAACTCTCACTCGTGATTGTATCCATGTCCTTGCCAAGGGAGACCTTGACAGGTGTGGGTATGTCATTGTTCTGGTTGGAAAGGAGCATGGAGAACAGAGTTCCTGCCCCGCTCATCCCACGCTCTCTGAATGGGGAGGTGACAACGGGACCCTTTCCTTTGGTTTTACGGATCATTGGCTCAGGAACCATAGTGGATTTTCAGCGGCCCAGCTGGTCGGGCTGCCACAATTTGGGGATGACTGTGACTAGTGGAAGTTCATTATGCTCTAGTATATACGACAGGCACGTTTCACAGACTATTGCCCAGACTGACCTTTTTTCCTTTCATTGGTTTATTAAAAGCTGAAGTAAAAGTATGATGAGGTGAAACTGATTGAAGTTCCCTTATCTAAAGCAGCAATGTTTTGAAACTTTTTCTCTCTGACCTTTGTCTTCCAAACTCCAATTCCTTCTGCCCAGAGAACATTCAGATGTATCCCGTATCCCAAATCGTGTCCCAAACCACAGGGAATCAGTAGGAGTCAGTCCATATTTTCACGGAGAACTTTTTTGTCAGTTGGCACACTGGATTGGTGGAAGACCCAACCTGGTGGTGACAGCATTCCTCTGAGAGGCTTAGAAAGGCTCTCTTCCCACACCGTGAGCTCCCACAGGTTCAGTTCAAGTCAACCAGAGTTGAGCATGCCAAGCTGCTTTTAAAGTCAATCAGCTGCCACAAGTCTTAAGCAGAGCGGGCAGAAGTAATGGATGCTTTCAGAAGCATGTCCTTCATCCAGTAAGGCACATGGATAGCTAGGCAGAAGTAGGGTGATCACTAGATGTCTGTATGCATTCGGGTTTGCATATGTAGCAGTGATAGTTTGTGTCACTTCAAACCTATATCATCTGTATTATATAACTCTTCATTATGAGGAGAAAAGGATGCGGGATTATTTGATGTGTGGTTGCTGACTGCGCATGTCAGTACAGCAGCCACGGAGGAGATGGTGAGACTACACCAGATAAGGAGCAGTGCTGGAGCATCGGGAGCTGCGTCCCATGGCCACAGGCAGCAGGCAGAAGAACTTTCCTTCATGCTTTGGCCTAGCCTTGATGATCTGAGAGTCTTGGATTGGGCATACAGGAGGCATCTTACACACAGAGACTCTTAATAACTAATACCTGTTTGAGTTGGGGAACAAAAAGGAATTTTGTGTAACCCAAAGCCACAGATAATTGGGATACAAAAGCATTCTGTTTCTCCCCCTCTTTTCCACTAGAATGTAAATATAAGAGAATTGTTAATTTCTAAGCACAAGAATGCAAAACAATTTGTAAATAATATGCTTTGTTTTTCTCTTTCCAATTAAATCATAAGGACAGTTTCTTTTTAAAATCTTTTTCCTTTTTTTATGTTGTTGCTTCTGTGCTGTTTCTCTTCATGCTTTCCCAGTGTCTGGGTCTAGCAAAGGTCAACAGGTTAATACTGCTGATCACATCTGTGAGRGGCTCTGATCACAGGCAAGGAACGCACCAGCCTGATCCCGTCTTTGACACGCTGCTCCTTCACGTCCCGAGTGGCACAGCTCGGCAGGTTCTCCAAATAAAAAGCAGGAACCACGTTAGCAAGGAGAAAGGGGACCAAAAAAAAACCAAAAAAACAAAAAAAAAAACCCACCAAAAAACAGATACAGTCCCATCCTTTTGATTTGTAGAAAGCGCTTTGAGCCTGCGAGGTGCTATACTGTACAATAAGACAGAGGGGTGGCAAATGTCTTCTAAAAGCCTTCCAAAAGCCAGTGTTATTAGCATCACTTGGGATAAAGGTCGTGGTGCACTAAGCTGTAGTAGGCATGCTGGTTTTGTCATTTTAACAGCACATTGTAAGCTGTTCACCATAAAAATAAGCCAAATTCTCCTCCAATTCTGCTCACAGTTTACTGTGTTGTCGCTCACAATACACTGGGCGCTCTGCGGCTGTCCGAGGACAGGCAATCTCTGCCCAGAGATGTTTGCAGTTAGTGTATGCAGAGGGAAAAAACAAACAAAYCCCAACTGGTGGGTCTCTAAGTGGAGCGTTAGCACTGAAGAGTTTGGGGTCACGCTTGGAGGGGACATGTTTAGGGGAAGGCTTTGGGTGACACTGCAGAGCAGATGAAGAGGCAGACAAGTGGGGACAAGGTGCAATAGAAATAAAGAGGATGGATATGAAGACAAAGGTAGAAGGTGAAGTTAGTGAGAAAAACCTTACAGGTGATGGACAGCAAAGGGAGAAGTAGCAAGGGATTTGCTGAGGGAAGAGACCGGTCAACAGGCAACAGAAACGCTACGTCAGTGCTGCGTAATATTGCTGCGTCAGCCCCGTCCAGTGAAGTGCTCTTAGGATGTATGCGAAAGGGGAGCAGTGGTAAGTGCTGTGCATGTAAAAGGGTATAGCAATGTTTACTTGCTGAAGGCAGATGAGTATTGGGGTCAAATCCCCTGTTTCAGGCATGCTTTTGTAAATGCAGAGTATTTCCTTGTTCTTTATTAGGCTTGCTGCAGGGTACCCAAAGATAGACTCTGCCCTGACATGGTTTTGTTTGTGTATAAATCTTTGTTTCCTGATGTCCATAGGGGTAACAGAGACAGCACGGGGAAGGCATCTGGCAGTCGGCAGAGCAGTACGGAGAACGAATTGAAGTGGACAGACCACCAGAGGCCATGGAGCAGCACAGACTCCGACAGCTCAAATCGAAATTTGAAGCCAGCCATAACAAAGACAGCCAGTTTTGGTGGGATAACAGTCCTGACAAGAGGAGATAGCTCGTCAAGTAACAGAAGTACCGGCAAACTGTCTAAAACAGGTAGCTAGTACTGTATTGGGTTCACAGTACTTCTTGTTGTGCGGTGATAAATGGCTGTACTGGTACTTGCCTGAGTATGATATATCACAGACTGATTTGGGTTGGAAGGGACCTTCAGAGATCATCTAGTCCAACCCCCATGGTTGGACTATATGGTGAATTACAGGAACAGTTGTATTTGCTGTGCATAGCAGATGTGTATGTCCATCTACATATGCTAGTATCTGGGTGCCTGCTATTGAGTTTTTAGGAATCAAGAAGAAAACCTGCTGCCTGAAGTTTGCAAATTGTAGGTGAGATGGGCTTTTCCTGGAGTAGAATACGTGCATGTCCTATTTGAACACTGCACTTGTAGCCTGAAAAAGTGGTAGTCCTTTCAGACAAAGCACAGATTTTACCTTTTTATTTGTCTTACTCTTCTTGAATTATGAAGAATTAAATGTTGTGTATCTGATGAGAAATCCAAGAACATTTTGTTGTCGTTGCTAAAATGCAGACCATCTGTATCTTGGAGTACAGCCTCTCCCTTGCTGCTGGCAGATRAGGCAGTGTGCTGTGGTGGAAGCAGTCAGAAGCGCTGGATTCACAGAGGTCCTGCAGTCTCTCCATTTTCTTGTTTAGTTCCCATTAAATGAAAGCATCGTTTAAGGGGACTATGAACCTGGTGGGAAATCTGCATTTATTTGCATTAACTTCATGGGTACATTAACATATAAGTGAGTCACAGGGTCTGGATCTAAGTAATTTCAAGCCATGCCATTAAGCTACTCTATTATATTTTCGTGTAAAAGCACATAATATATAATGAGCCCATCAAATGATTCCATCAGTTTGGTTCATTTGATAAATATAGTACAGGACAAGTGGTAATCAATACTTAGCACTTAGTGCTTTTTCAGCTTGAGAGTGTTTTATGGACGGTACTTAATTTAAACCCCGTTTATCAAACCTGGGTTGGTCAGGTTTTACTCTTATTCCCAAAATTGTACGGTAGCCTCTGCCGTGATTCAGGATACTGGGGACTGGAGTTTTCAGAGTAAATCAAGAAAAATTCTGACCTTGTAACTATGTTCTGGACCTCTGGATCTTGAATATAGTTAAAAATTTTTTTATATTTCACAGCTGGAGAGGAACCCAGCTGGTTGGAAAGCTGCTCTTTCAAACCCTGCTGGTCATAAAGCTGCTGGGAGCTTTTGGAATATCCTGCTTTTTTTTTCTTAATGCTTCTGTTTTATGTTTCTTTTGAGACCCTAGACAAATATTGGCTTTATTATCTTAAGTTTCATAGAATCATAGAATATCTCACGTTGGAAGGGAACCATAAGGATCCCTTCCTAAGATAAGATTCTCTTTCAGTTTTACTCCATCCTTATGTATGTAAAATTCTATGGAATTAAGACATGAATTTGACTTTGAAAATTAGTACAGTATAGTTGTTTACCTCTGACTTGTTCCTGAGCATGAGCATATGCAACATAGCAAAACCAGTGCTTATGTAGTTTTGAAACTACACTCCTGTATTTTTTATTTGTATAAAGGCTGAATAGGTTATACAGTGGGGCCTGAAGTATGCAGTAGACAGTGGTTTTGCCTCCAGATTTCTTTGCCTTCTGTGAATCTTTCTGTTGCATCAGAATTCAATTTGATATGTATGGATTAGGGAGGAGGCGCAGGTTCCTGGTATACTTTTGTCATATCATTCACCTTCAGGAGAGTACAGGTAAATGTGTTTCTCTGCAGCGTTGTATTGCAGAGGTGCAGAGCATTTAAAAAGGTGTCAGGGAAATCCAGTTTGGAGGGTTGAAACATGTAATTGCAAAAGAGTAATACTTTTAAGTAGCCATTTTAGTGTTAAAATCAAGCACATTAAAGGGTGCACTTAAAAATGTGTTAAAGGAGAGATCTCTGAAGCATGCCAATACTTGTAAATGCATCTGCACTCCGTATGCACCAAACCCAAAATTGCTTTCAAATGAAAGCTCTTATAATACGTTTTTAAAACATCAGTGATATTAAAATTCCATGTTCCTTGCAGAGCAATTACATATTGTAAGTGCTTGGACTTTTTTTAAGCAAAGTGTTTAAATTTGAAAGCTAGTTGAGCACAGAAAGAGTAAAGAAGAAACAAAATAAAAGGAAGAGGTGGGGAAAAAGAGCAAGGCTGGATGTCAAAACCTTCAAAGCCAGGACACAAAGTCAAACTGTCAGTCAGCCTGAGGAAAGTCAGAGGAAATAATATCTGAATCGCTATTTCTATCATTCTCTCTAAAATGTTATTGAATGGCATTAAAGCAGAAAAGAATGACTGTTCAAAAAATAATGGGGAAATATGCCTTGATAAAATGTTCTTCCTTCACCAAAAAATGCTGAGTGCATTCATACAGCTGTCAGAGCCCCCACGTGCTACTTGCATATGTTTTTTAAGGTACATTAGGTACCGAGCAACATTGTGCCTGTTCTATATTAAATCTTCATCATTCTGTAATCCAGTCATAGGCAGCACTGGGCATTCCGTAGCTCAGTACATGTTTAAAGCTTGGTCATGGTTTTATTTTGGGGGATTTTGTTTATTTTCTGCTGTCTTTACTACAGTGATTGAAACGGGATTGCAGAGGTGTAGCTACAAACATAAGGCACACTGCACTGGTAGTGTGGCAGAGTCTGGTAGGCACCAATTCTGTCCTGGTTCTCCTCTGCAGAAAGTACTAGTCTGTTCTCTGAAGTACTTTATGATTCACAGTAATAAATTTAAAACATTTTTGCCTTGCATATAGTATGTATGAAATCAGTCTGAAGTCATTAGTTGGTCAAAATGGTCTTCATTGGCTAAGTGATGGAAAATGTTTGTGACCATTTCAGATGTGAAAATTATTCTACATATACGGCATTCATCCAGAAGCATTGTCAAATACTTTTCTTGAGCATGGAAATACTAAGACTTCAAGGATTTTCACTGATGGCTCACAGCTGCATTTGAAAGTATATATAGTGATGCAATATTAGCACTGTAGCCTGTCTGGGTCATTTTTAATATTGTCACCAAAATTAAATGTTCTGCCCTTAACCTTAACTTCTGATAAATCAGTAATTAATGATATATAGCAGACAACAGAAACTGAAGCCTAGAAAGATGTTAGCCTCCCCTTAGGCAAAGACAGATCATAGAACGTGTTGTTCTCTGCAGTAGAGTCCAGTAATGTCAATTAGTCTTAGACTTTAATTGCATTCAGCTGCACGGAAATTAGAGCTTAGCAAAGGAATTATGTTACTTCATTCTTGCAAACGTCACAAAAGGGGCTGTTTGAAACCCATTACATGGTTATCTTACTGGTTCTGATGACTATTTTCGTGCACCTGTTGATTGTTTAAAAAGCACTGTTCCACTGAAAAGCACAGATTGTATATTGCAAATAAAATTTTCTGCTCTGTTATTCTGACAGCTTAGTAGATATATAGAGATGTATTGAGTTATAATTCAGTATTGAGTGGGGAGTTAATAATTTAGCAAATTGCAATCAGATTGCATTCCTACAACTTAGGGCATCATACAAAACCTTGGCTAGTTTGGATTTCCGGTAGTATAGTGGACTTTCCAGGATTGACTAAGCATGAGAGTGGTAAGTGAAATAGATGTCCTTGTAGGCATCAAAGATGTTCAATCTCTAATACACCCATGAAGAGAAAATCTAGCTTGCAAGCTCCCATGTTACTTTCAGTGACACRTTACAACAGGTTTTAATACACATTATTAGGAGGGAAGACATGTTTCACAGAAATGTCCTCTGTGTATGTATCTACATAGCTATTTAAATAATTGTTGGAAGACTTAAAAGATGTAACTATTGCATCTTCAGCTTCTCTTAATGCATTTTCCATTCACTGGAACGCACATCTGTTGGAGTGTATTTCTTTCCCCCCCTATTTACGAAAAGCTGGCTGCATTGGGGTATCAGCTGTGTTGATACAGATCTGTAGGGATCGTTAACTTCCTTGGCGGGGCTCCAAGTAATCGGAGCCGCAATCTAATCTCTCCTGTTAGGTGTTCGTTGCTACTCCTGTTGGGCAGATGATTATGCTACAGGCATTTCAATACATTAACCTCTTCTTTTGTGATAAAGTATCCTGTAAATTACAATTTTGTCTCTGAGTTTTGGAACTGGATTTCTTAATCAGGCATTAGCCTGATGGATCTTGTGAGTCCAAGAGAAACTATAGGAATGTTGATGTATGGGCAATAAATCATGAGCCAACTGCTTCCAATCATACGCTTCCCGCCAACTGGGGGATGTACTAAAACATCAATCTTATTTCTAGAAGTGCAACTTGCAGAGGAATAATCCTGTTCACATGAGCATGTACCATTATTATAAAAAAAACCCTAAACACATTGTAATATACAGAAATGCAGGTGACTTATAAAAGTAGCAAATAAATATTCCTAAGCCAAGAAACTTTATACAAGACAAAAATACTTCCAGAGGTGATCAGCTCTGTACTGCTCCTAAAAAAAATTGACTGTCTGGAGCAAGTAGTAGATAGATCTTGAGAGTCCAGTTGATAAGAAAGAAAAAATTTACCTCGGACTTGGAAGGTGGGATGAACAGAGATGTTCAAAGTCATCAGACACTGAATGCTGACCCAAAGAAAACAGAGCAAGACGTGTTGCTTCACTCATAGCGCTCAGGATATTGGAAAATTAATGGTAGCTCCATGCTCTCCCTCCGTCAACCCCCCTAAGCTATTAAGACTTTGTGGTGATTTTTCTGTCTCGTTTTCTTTTACCACTCTTTGAACTGCTGTATCTCTCAGAATACTTTAAAAATATGTTAATGAAAAGTGATGAGAATATGAAGGTTATTATTATGTCAACTGTGAAGCAGCAAGAAAATTATAGAAGAATCTAGAAGAAGTAGCCATCATTACATACTGAAAAAAAGAGGTTGGATTGTGTAATGGGGGCAAAAATCTCATTTAGTCAAAGTTCCTTTCAGAAGTCTTTAGCAAGACATCTCTTCATGTGAATCTGAATAAAGTCAGATAGTTCATTTTTTTTTTTTTTTTTTTCATTTGCTACAGTACTGAATTCATTATGCGGTGATTTCTTATTCCAAATTTAGACACCCTGAAAACAGCTAATCAGAGCTACAAAGACAAGATTAATTGGTGTTAATTTCCAAACATTAGTGTTGGAATTTACTTGGCTTAATATGTCTAGACTTAAAATGATAGGAAATAAGTTGTAGTGATGGAAAAAAATTAAAATAGATCATTCTTATACAGGATAAATGGGGGCAAAATTGGTTAAGTAGTGATTTCTGGGATTTTTTTTTTAAATATTCAGAAAATTGCTGAAATGGTTTTGTGTCTTATTTGTGTTCTTTCAAAATCACCAACTTGATCTACTGACATAGGAGATCAGATCTCTGATCTTTTAAGGCAGACGTTTCAAAGATATCATCTTGGCCAATGCGTAGTGATAGCTCCAGAGGTTGTTCCACTGCTTCTGCCTACCATTTGATGCGTACATCTGAATTCATTGCAGTCCTTTGGCTTTTAACATTCAGAAGCTGGTAAGGATAAATTCGTGATTCTGCCATAAAAACAGCTAAAAGGGGGAAAAGAAAAAACAATTGAATGTCAGAGCTGCAATCTTCTTTTACACTAACGGCGTTTCTTCAGAATAGCACAAAATGGGGAGAGAGAGGTCTGAACTCAAGCGTGTAAGTAGTACCAAGTCTAGAAATAATACTGGGAGGTTTATGAAATCTCATCATTGCTCCCGCATCTCCAGGTAGCTTTCTAACCCATTGAATTCAATAGGTGATGGGAAAGAAGAGAAAGTAAAGCGAGAACTCAAAGAAGCAACATGAAGTGCATGTAGAAGGGCCAGAGAAATGCAGGAAAGGACCCGGTAACTGCTGTAGAAAGAAACCGAAACTCATGTGGTTGCAATTACATTTGGGAGGAAGATGCCAAATACTGCTTGCAGCTTGATGAGGATGACCTCCAGGAATATCTCTGCAATTTGTAGAAACACTGAAATCTGAAATGATCCAATAAATAAAACTATCCCTGCAGGAATAATCTTTCTAAATTTCCAACTTCAGTCTACAAGGAGGGGGAAAAATATAGCAACTAATACAACTTTGAAGTATATTTATAGAAATGAAAAATTTCTTCTGAAATCTCTATTAATTTCCTGATTAGATACTGGAGAAGCAGATTTAGGGTCCTGCTGATGGCAAATATTGCACAGCTCATAAAGAGGACTGTCTCTGTAATAGCTGCCATATGGATATGAAGTTTGAAGAAGATGGATAAAAATGTGTTTTACACAGCAATCCACAGTAATCTGTGGAAAGATCCTTTATTTGTTAAGTAACAGGATGCTGGTGTGATTTCTTCAGAGGAAACCTGTTTTGCTCTAATTATGAGGAAATAAATGAATTCCAATATGGATTTGACTGAAAATGAATCTGAGGCTCTAAGCAGTCTACTGCAGGGTCTTCCTGTAGTACCCCAAATATGAAGGGATGTAATTTGCCCTCTAAGGAAGAAGTTTGCTAAAACCTAAGTCCGAGTTCTGTCTTTTCTTTTAGTCTACGCCTGCAGGAGGGCACTAAGGAGGTTAGTAATTAATGTAAGATGCATAGACAGTGTACAGAAGTAAAATAAAAGAAGTTGCAATTAAAATATACTTTACTTTTGGAAGGAAGCATCCATACAGACATTTGCTTTCACACCTCCCTTGTATTTGCCTTAACATCCTCCTTTAAGGAAGCCATTCATCTGAGCCTTACGCTCTCAGAGATTCTTGTCATTTTTTATGTGAAGCAAATTGAAGTTTAATCAAGTAAAATCTCTGAAGTTTGGAAAYGATATTTGGTTTCTAAAATAATGCATCTCCCCATCCTACCAGGCACAAATGTGTTTTAGCACATTTGATTTGTCTTGATTGATCAATTTTAATAAGCTAGGTGCTGAAAAATCAAAGTGGCAAGAGTCTTACGTAGCATCTTAGGTAGCTTTAAGTTAATACACATACTGCACAGCTACCTTATTACTTGCTGGTTTTACTCAGTTGCTGGTTTTTGGTTGTGGGTTGTTTTTTTTTTTTTTTCTTACAGAAAATGTTTTGTGGTTTTTTGTGTTGGGTTTTTTCTTTCTTTTTCATTTACAAACCCCGTGTTTAGTTTTTATACCTTATGAACCAATACTTTGGCATTATAAATACATGCTGAGCATTTTGTGTTCTGTTTGACAAAGCTTTTTACTGGCTGGGGGGAAGCAGATGTTGCAGGAGGAAAGTGGTCTTTCAAATTGTAGGAATACCACTGGACACTGAGCTCAGTAGGGAGTGAAAACCCCACTCCTACTAGCTGGGCATGGACTAGTGCTTGCCTTTGCAGTCTGCGAAGGCTGTCCTCGTGTACGTGCCATGTCTTACTGGGATCCCTTGTAACCCCCCTGCTGCGTTTGTGTCTCTCTGTTAGGCTCAGAGTCTTCCAGCAGCGCTGGCTCCTCAGGATCCCTGTCACGAATACATCAGCCTCTCCAAAGTGCATCTCTTGTCCCCGGGGTGACGGCCAGCTCTTCAGGCAATGTGTCCTACCCTGAGAACGGGATGAGYGGCCAGGTGGCCCCCAGCAACACCAGCTATATCATTCTTCCACTTGAAGCTGCAGGGATACCGCCTGGCAGTATCCTTCTCAACCCGCACACAGGTCAGTACGATGCTCTCCTGCCTGGTACTGCCCTTCAGTGTTTCCGATGTCATCTGGGGAATTGGCAAATTTCATGTTTCTAGAGATATTTTCCTTGAGGTACTTTATGAGGAAGCAAGCAGCAAATGTATGTAGAAATGACATTTGGCAGGTTGTTTTTTCGAATCTGCAGGCAAAGCTGGATTGGCTTTCTGAGGCTGTTGTGGCATAGCTGGTGGGAAGTGATGCAAAACGCACTTGTGCTGTCCCAGAAAGGATATTCATCTTGTAAAGTCCTGGCACTCCCTGGCTGTGAATCCTCTGAGATCCCATTAGCTTCAGTAAGGACAGACACTCTTCCATAACAAGTATGCTGAGATACGGTGCAACTGAAATACGATGCTCAAAGTTTTAGAGATTGTGCTTAACAGCAGAAGAATTTCAAAAGGCTTAGAGGCTGCATTTGAATTAGCAGTTCAGAGTTAATTTCCTTATGTGATTAGCAATTGTATTTAAATCGGAAGTTTTGTGATAAGAGAAAGTCATAATCTCTTCAATTCTGCATCGTGGCCCTGGTAGTTAGCAGCACTGYGGCGCTTGAACGAGGCATTCGCAGTCACCCAAGCACTGTGGACACTTCAGAAACCGCTCAGCTTGAACTTGAGTGCTTGCTGAAAGTTTAAGGCAATTTGTTACCTCCTTGGTCCAGATGAAGTCCAGATAATGTTACACTATTGGTCCCCGCAGTATTGTACTGACAGCATTAAAAAGGTTCAGGGAAGTTGAGACTGTGATGCTTCTTCAGTGATTTGGACTATTTCAGTGGCCATGACTAGCTGTGCTGTTAACCTTAGTTCTGAGTTATGCTGGGTTTGAAATAACAAAGCCTACAGTGCAATGTATTTTCCATTATACTGGGAGCTGAGAGTTGAACTCCAAAATATTTTTTCAAATATTCAAATATTTCAAATATTCAAATAATAGAGCATTCAGGAGCTTTTATTTGGGGATTTTTATTTATAACCATTATTTATGTATCTTACACCCCTGTGTTCCAATATTTTGGTGTGAATGTGTAAAGCTTATTTGTGAGTCCACTGCTAAAAATACTTTTTTAGTCAGAATGCAGTCAAGAAAACCTGAAAGTTGCAGCGTTTAAGAAAAACATAGCCTTGACAAACTATTAAACCAAACTTTCCACAGACATTTAGAGATAGTAGTGTCTGGGGCTGATCAATATATATCAGCGTATATAAAATCATGGAGGAGTTCTTGGTTTTTTTAGATTCAAAAGTGATAAGTTCTTTCCAGAGAGATGACTTAGAAAAGTACACATTTGTGCAAGTTACTAAAGCCTTTACTATTTATGTGTACTTTTTTTCAAGCTATTACATTATTGACATGAGAGCCTAATACTGTCAGCATAAATGGGGATTTTAGTCATTTCTTAAAATGACTCAGGGGAGAGGACAGAATGGGAGGTGGGCATAAGACAAACCCCATCATTATTAATTTACTCATTTCTGTTGTTCTGGTAGTTCTGTCTGTAACCCTGGAATTTCTTGGTCAATACAGAAGGCGGCTTTTTTTGTGCTATGTGGTCCACTCGTGTACAAAACTCCACAGGCCTAGGCAGAAGTCCATCCATAATTCAGGTGATAGGACTGAGAGAAACAAATGAAAGGAATCGCCGCTGCTTCGAGCCCACCAACAGCTGAGAGGTTGTGCTCATTCCTGGCCATGCCAAGGACAGAGGCTGCAGCTCACCACACTTGCAAGCCAGAAGAGCTGTTTAAGAGGAACATCTCCTACATCTGTTTTGTCCATTTAGCAATTTGCAGCAGCTAGCTCATATTTTTCCCTGGTACCTAGGGAGTCTTTGTCTGCCATAGGTATAATGCCTTTCAATACTGTCACTAGACCAGAGTACCTCGTCTTCCCTCCTAGCATGCCTCATTGTTTGCAGAGGTATAATCGAGAGCTCCATGTGTGTTAGTATGTTTAATATTCAGGGAGCAAGTGTTTTTGTGTGCATATAATTTTGCATTTCTTTCAAACAGCATGTTTTGTTTCTATAGCTCCCTTGTAAATAGATACATAATAAAGAAAATAGAGGGAGCAGATTTTTCTAAAGACTGAAATTCTTGTCTYGGATGTATAGCTTCACGCTGCTACCTGTGCTGGAAGTCAGGCTATAGTGTAGCGTCTGCTGTGTTTTTAACATGCAGCAAAATACATGCTGCAAACTTGCCACTCTTTGGGCTCAGAATCTGCATCTTATTAGGGTAATGTTACAAAAGAAGCTCCATAGGGAGGAGACTTAGATTGCTGGATGCTGTGATCGGCTATCAAAGTGATGGATGCTGTCAGAAACATAGATGAAGAGAAGACAGTTTAAAGAAAAGGAAAAAGGAGCTTTGTTTCCTATAATGAATAGATTTTCTTTCCCTATGTAACACCATTCTTTAGCTCTTTCTTCTTCTCTTGCAGAGTGGCTACTTGCAATCTTTTTCTCTCTTTTGATCATAACACCGTGTCCTTTAAAGATCTTTGCTTCCTTTCACACTACAGTCACTGACTGTGCAAGCCTCTAATGACATCCACAGATGCTGTCAGTATCTCCCTGCTCTGATTATACCTCTCAGCTCCTTCTCAGGTGTTGGCAGTCCACACTTTCTTTTCTATATCTGCAGTTTCCTTTGTTTCTTCTCCTTCCCCAGATAGAGGAGCTTCTTGCTTGCTTTGGGAAAGGACCATTAATGTGGCTATGCTGTTTTACTCTTCATTTCACCCACTTCACCAGTCTGTTTTACCCTTTAAAGGATTCCTCTTGACAAGTTCTCTGACTTAACCCCTTTGACAATTTAAGAGCATTTACGTTTCATTCTTGCTCCTTTACATGACATCGCAATTTTTGCCCTTCTATCAGGGCCACAGTTCATAACTTAAAATGTCTTCCCTGTTACCATCTGATCTCTCCTTTTCATTTCTTATTTCAAGATTTCTTCATGAAAGGTCTTTYTTTTTTTCATCTTTAAAAGCATTGCTGGACCTTTTCTCTTTTGGTTCCGTCATCCTTCGCTGAGCCATGGGAAATGCTCTTTATGGCTTCCCTTGAGTGTCTGACGCAGGCTTCGGGAGCCTGTTACCCACTCACCCAGTCTGATTTCGCCAGTCTCCTAAAGTACTTCTGGAGCCTGAGACTCCCAAATCTAGGGAGTCCGTGCCATTGTCACCCAGTGTGTTTACAGCAAGAAGCAGGAGATCAGCTAGTGGACAGAACTGCCCCGTGCTTCTCTTCCACTSACTCTAATCGTGACCTTTCTCACTGTGAGTGTGAGACATGCCCAGTATAATACGGCAACTTCATCCAGAAAGTCTTCATGCTTCAGAGAGAGAAGGCAAGGTTTCTTTACCTGATGCTCCTCATACATTTCTGACCGTGATTAATAAGAGGGAGGAACTGAAAGGCTGAGGAGTAGATAGAACAGGTAGAGATGCTTGTGGTATACAGATCAGAAGTTCATTATTTTACTATTGCTCTCAGCCACCGAATTCCTCCAGATCTCCCTTTTTATCTCAGATATTCATACTTTAGTTACCTACTTTAAATGTTATCACTTCATTGCTAAAATTCCTTTTTAAACATCTATAATTCCTTTGATTTATGAATTTATGATGGAAGTGAAGAGAGAACTGAGGTCATGGAAAACATTTTCCCTACAGAGAAATACCATTTCTTTTTTGTTTGTAAGACAATGACTTGGGTAAACTTTTTTCTTTTTTTTCTTTTTTTTAAACAAACATTGCTTTTGGAAGGTTACTTCCCCCAGCTAAAATATCCGAAGCAAAAAGAGTTCAGCAACTTAGAAGAACTTTGGACAGAATTTGTCCTGTATATAAGAGATTTTCAGAGACATCTTAAGTGTTTCGTCCTTTATAACTTCCAGTGCTGCCTCCTCTAATTACATAGGGCACAGCTCTCAGAAGTACAGCACTATGTTATTAGAATGTGTAAATAAATTAGTAACAAGGGTGGGTTTGGTTTTTTTCCTTTGCATACAAACTACATTGTGTCAAGAGTAGTTGTGTACATTTGACTCTTACTGCGTGGCAGTAAAATGTACATGAATATTCTCTACCTCCAGAGTTCAATTTTAGTATTAATTGATTCATCATTGAATGACTTCAAGTAACCATAGCACCTGAATCATCTTATAGCCATGGTAACGTTCCACCCATTCCTTGGAAAGTCATACTGCCAAAACAAGTATCTGCTGTCTGCCTTGCCTGCAAAAAAAAAAAAAAAAAAAAAAAAAAAAAAAAGATGGCTGATACTGTAATGAGGCACTGAGAGTGACGAGAACTTTACTGTTGTAGCAGGTCAGCTAAAGAGCAATCAGTTAAAGCAAGGTTGTATGATTTCATACAGAAAACAGTACGTTCTTAAAAGCGTTCAGCAAAGGCAGGGTGTTTTCTTTCAGGTCAACCGTTTGTAAATCCTGATGGGACGCCGGCAATATACAATCCTCCCAGTGGCCAGCAGACGATGAGGAGCCAGATGGTGGGACAGTCTCAGCAGCAGCCTTCATCCCAGCAGCCTCAGCAGGTTCAACAGCCACAGCAGCAAATGGCAAGTCACCTTGTCACACAGGTAGGTGTGGTGGCCATTGGAAAAAGAGAAGAARCTCTCAGAGATACAAAGGATGACCTGAAGTGTAGGAGGGAAGGATGCAGCCAGACAAAATACCACGATGTTCTTTTTCTTTTGAAACAAATGGGGCCCATGATCTGTATTTTCAGTGTGGATGAAACAGATGGAGAGGGAAGATTCCTTTTTCAATTCCATCTAAAGGATGGCTTCATTTTGAAAAGGGCTGTTAAGCGAGTTGGTGTATGTCTACATAAATTTATTTTGCAAAAATCGCCTGTAAGTGAAAGCTGAAGCATTCACTCTTCAACTAGTGCAGTCTGTAATTCTCTCCAAAGAGCCAGGGACCTTTCCCTGTCCCTTTTGGCAGCAGTTGGGGTTGAGTCAAAGAATCAAGTACAATGCAGGGCTCTACGAACTTTTCCATGTCCGGTTATATCAGGCCCGAACTGTGTGTAGCCTGCTCTCCGAGCACCCCTGCCCCAGACCGTGGGTCTTCTGCCTGTGCCCCATGTTACGGCCATGACCCTGCTCTGAGCTAGAAGCTCTGGAGCTACAGCAGGAGAGGGGAAGAGCAGTGTAGTTTGGGCACAGTGCCATGGTATGTCGGCTCTCTGGCCCCTGGGCTGGCCGTGGCGTGCGGCCAGACATGGCTAAGCATGGGCAGCAGGGTTTGGGTCCAGTTCAAACTTAACCTTGTGGACTGTGTGCCTGCTCTCCCAGAGCAGAGCCAGCAGAGGAAACTACTCAAGCAAGAATCCTACATCCTGCTTACTCGCAGAGCAGCCAAGATCTACTGTGGTTCTTGTGTGGCTTTATAATTTGGCACAGTTTCATCCCGGATTACCCAGAAATACAATGTTTAAATTCAGTGAAGTTGCTTAGATTTTACTGGGACTTACGTGTTTGTGGCTGTTATTTCTTGATTCGGTCTTAGCAGTTTTAGAAGATGGAGGTAGTACCAAACCCGTGTAAGACTCAAGTTAAATGAGAGATTAAAACAAAAGGAATAGTAAAGCTATTCCAAGGTAATAGTGCTGTAGAAAATTGTTTTTTCACTTAGCTAAACATCTGCTCCAAGCCGACAGGCCTGTCTCTGTTCTTAATTCATAGCCTGTTCTTTGTCGATTTTTTTTTCTTTTTTTTTTTTTTTTTTNTTTTTTTTTTAGCTATTGTGTTCTGCCAAAGCAGCTTTAAAATCATTATTCCTTTGCCTATGACACACTCGGAGTTAAATCAGTCATTATCAGCAAAATTCAAATATACACTTACACTGTGCTGCTCATCCATTTTATCTCTGTAAATTAAATGTAGAATCATAATTTGGCTTTGCCATACATCAATAATAAGAAGGTGTAGCTGCGGCTTTATTTAATCTAACAGCCATCCAATATATGAAAATAGACAGAAAAATCTGTAATAAAGAATTGTTTGGTATAAGGCTAAAATGAAGACTAAAATCACAGTACCTGACCTCTTGTATTTGGGCTAGCGATGAGTCACCTGCATTTTCAGAGCTGTGTTTGTGATCTTTGTTCTCAGTAACAGAGGTTGTTGTTGTTGTTGTTATCTATCTCTAAGTAGGTTGTATTTATTGTCTTTCACTGTGTTTATTTTGCAGCCTGTTCAGGCAATGCAGCCATCTTCTCAGTCAGTCCAATATCCAGCAGTTTCTTATCCTCCCCAGCATCTCCTGCCTGTCTCTCCAACGCAGCAGTTTTCTGTGGTACTAAAGATTTTTTTTTTTTCCTTTTCTTTTCTTTCTTTGAAGTTGGGTGTGAGTWGGGCATGAGTATGCCCGAGAGCCTCTGGGGAGCACTGCGAGTGGCATCCCATGTGAGAGCCCCATCTAAATCCCCCTTTGCCTTAACACTTTTGGTACTGACAAGCATTTTGTAAAAGCATTCCCACTGATTCTGGTTATCTAACCTGGAGGATGATGTTAGGAGTAGGGCTCTCTACCTGATTAGGAGAGCCTCCAGAAAAATGTTTTGTTGTGCCTGTGATAGGAGCTTGTGTCTCCCCACTTTATGTGGAGGGAGCTTAAATTGCTAACTTGGGCATTTGAGATTTGGGTTATCCCCTTTTTATGTCCACAAAGACTGGAGAAGAGACCTGTAGAAATCATTATTTTTTTATTTTATATTATTTTATCAGTATACTAAATCCACTGCTTGGATTTATTCCCTGATGATACCAGAGCGCTTGGAAAACAGAGTAGCAGTGAACCAGCTGCAGAAGGTGTGGTACGCTATGCATCATGGCAAAGCACCAATGGACGTGTATAATAAAAATAAATAGAGTGCTCTTCTGGAGTCTGAATCTGGCTTGGTACTTACAGGGCTAAGATTATACTGTTGTAAAATGAAGCTGATATTTTAAGAGGCACTACAAGATTTTATTCTGTTATTTTTCTCTCTTGCTCTGGTAATCTTGTTTATGACCAATTCCTCCCCC
>JAYKAV010000278.1:2045942-2184002 GCA_035582835.1 Phoebastria nigripes
AAGGTAGAGATGTCACATAGTTATAGTAAGAGATGGAAACAGAGCTGAACGGATCCTTGCAGCTAAAATAATGTTATAAATGCCTGGTAGATGAGCGGTACCATTTAAAGGACAATAAAAAAAGTTCCGTGCTGAACAGAAGTTGCGTATCTCAGTGCTAATTCTCTTGAAAAGTGTCTTGCAGGCATCTCAGGTTGTTCTAGTGATAGTTGTAGGAAGGCTGATATTTTTAGTGGCTAATTTAATAGTGAAACTTCACCTGAATTAATGTCTTTAATGTACATTACATTATACACACAATGTATAAATTATAGGGTTTTGAAGCTCTTGGTCTCTATTGTGCAAGTCCAGAGACATTCCAGGCTCAATGAAATTTCTTGTAGAATCTGTTTGCGGTCATTTGCCATCCAGGTAATGAATATCCTAGCTTTTTAAAGAAACAACTTGAGACAGACAACTTACATGCCTGAATATGGATGTAGGATGATGGTAAAGTTAATAGCATTACTTTCTTACACCACCTGAAGATCTGTCAGGAATGTTTAAAATGTTGGCCCATGGTATCTGCTTTCAGAGTGGGAGGCTGAGTCTCTGTGCAGTCTCTGGCAGTGCTTTCCACAAACAAACTTTTTTTTTTTTTTTTTCCTTTCTATTTTGACGTTTCCTGCCAATAAATACAATGTGCAGGATGGTTTTGGTGAATGAACACCACAGGGATGTGAACAAAATCGAAGAGGCTCCTTTTAAAAAATAGCATGGATGTTCTAAGTGAAAAGCATTTTTATAGTGCTTATTCCCTATCCGTGAGGGGGTATAAGGAAGGGACTGTAACCTGCATATTAGCACACGATGGAGTTTTAGGCTAGATTTATTGCCATATAAAGTACATTTTAATGTTGAGTATTTAAAAGTCTTATGATATGGGCACAAATGAAGATGCATAGAACCAAATTTGTAAATCTTTGACCTTCACAGAATAAACTTGAGAACGTTGATTAGTATGGATCTTCTTGCAAGACTGAACAGATACTGTCTAGAATCCTTGTGTCATTACCAGCATGTAATGAGACTTAGGTCCATTGACTTTATTTGGTACGTTCATCCTGCCAGAGATACATTTCCCCCCGCCCCCAGTCAAATAAAGTACTTGTTTCTTTCCAACACTGAATAAAAAGCCTTGAAATAGCAACTGAAGGCTAAGCTTTTTTTACTTTCTCTATGTTTACAACCTTGGATTTTCAAAACAGTCCAAAAAGGAAAAGGTCTGCACCTGAATCCTACTGAATTCCTCTTAGGATCATTTTGAAACACAGGTGAAATTACCAGCATGTGTTTGGCTGAGGAATTCTGTGTTTGGGGGAAGAGGTATTCATAACGTTATTTTCCTGCCCTTTGTATTTAAAATGTCTTCTTTTGAACACTGTAAAGTTCACTTGTCATTTTGGAATAAAAGGCGGGGGGGGGGGGCGGGCAGGGTAAAAGCCAAAATAATTGGCTTTTGTGCCAAGCGATGCCATTCACCTTGCAGTCTGGAAGTCTTTGTCAAAGCATTTATAGTGATTTTCATTTTAATTGCCTCTGTTTTTGTAGATATCCATGCAAAG
Organism: Phoebastria nigripes; assembly: GCA_035582835.1. Taxonomy (NCBI): domain Eukaryota; kingdom Metazoa; phylum Chordata; class Aves; order Procellariiformes; family Diomedeidae; genus Phoebastria; species Phoebastria nigripes. The sequence goes on from JAYKAV010000278.1 coordinate 2,047,547, forward strand.
TTTGGCACGTATTTGAGCTGAGTGATTCCTTTCTCCCCTCATGCTCTGTTTGAACCTATTTTGTTTTGCTAATTTGTGTGTCTACTGCAGACATCATGTCTACATCATTTTCTACTGCCTTTTGCCCTGCAGCGAGATGACATGACAACACAGTTTAACCAGATGAGCTTAAGTCGTCAATCATCAGGAGACAACCCTGAATCGCCTTCTGGTCCCGTCTACCCATCGCCTATCTTGCAGCAGCCTGCCCAGCAGACAGGTTACATTATGGCTTCTCCAAGCCAGCAGCTTCCGCCAGGAGGCTTTACAGGTTCAGGTCCACCAGTATCCCAGCAAGTGCTGCAGCCACCGCCGCCGCCCCAGGGCTTTGTGCAACAACCACCGCCGCCTGCTCAGGTAGGCAAAACCTTCGCTACCAGTTTGGCATGGTGCTCGTTATAACATGAGAAAGAGAATATAAAAAAGTTATCCAGATTCTAGATTTTTTTATGKTTTTTTTTTCCCTCTGGTAAAAGCTTAGCAGATTTTTAGGCAGCAGGAAACTTGCAGAGCCTCTGTCATTTCATGGGTTTCAGCAATTTCTTCCCTATCCTCAAACAATTTTCTGAACATATGTTCGTACTCCAGGACACATCTGCACATGAATATGAAGGAGGAGGATGAGTAAATATCCGTAGTCCTTTTTCCCTGTATATATACCAAAAGAGCAACATGCACATCAGCCCAGGTAGTCGTTAATCATATTTAATTGACTTGAACATGTGAGATGTCACAGATCAGTAATTTTAACTGTCTTCCTGAAGACTGATTATGTTTTACTGTTCACTACCAAACATCTCCACTTGTCTCCTGGGTACCTTTACAGAGTATTGAAAGTGATTACTGTCAAGAAGTAAAATGCACAGATGACTTTCTGGCCCATTTTCAAGGCATACACTTTAAAAAGCCAAATTTTGTTATCCAATTATAGATAACTTCATTTAAACTCTACTTTAAAATGGTATTAATAGTATTTCTCCTGTTTTCATTTTATCCTTTGGAAGAAAATATATAAAAAATAAAGTAAAAAAGCTTCACCATTTCTTTTAATGTAAAAGTAGTGTAAACCCTACTTGGTTTTTTGTTTGCCACTTCTTACTGAAAATCTCCAATTGTGTTTGTTAATGGGATTCTGTGTTGCCACAGTAATGAAGAATTTATACTGTTACAATGTTTTAAGTGGGCTAGAGATCTAGTTAATTAGATCACTAATTAACAATAAAAGAAAGCTGAAGACTACTGGATGCTCACATCCCATAGAGGACTGTGACATCCATAGTGGATTCTGTAGTTAGAAACTATGCAGCTATTTTTTCTGAGAGAAGAGAAGGCTTGCAAAAAAAAATTTTTAAGGAGCTGAAGTTCAATATAATGTGATTTCTTTTTTTAATTGAAAATCTTGCTAGAAAAAGGTTTCACTGTTTGCAAAATGTAGCATTTTAAAAAAAATTTGGAGGAAAAAACGACCTGAAGAGCAGAATCCCCTGATGAGTGTGTCTCCCCATCTAGACTGTGACTCCTGAGTGCGTAAGTAGAGACTGTCCAGGCTTCTCTCCTCATGTGTAACCCCCTGGTGCCCTCAGTGTTTTCAAGCATCATTTAATCAAACCTCACGACACTTCTAGTGAACCAGATAAATGCGAGCACCTCCATTTTACAAGCTGTCACTGCAGCAGGCGAAGCGATGCGTTTCCCAGCCCTGCCGGCTGGGGTTTGCTGCGGGAGCTGAGGGGGCTGCAGCGTCGTGCTGCCTGCCATGGCGGGGGACCTCGTGCCGCCTCTGCTCCCGCCTTGGGTGAGACCAGGTTTGAAGCCTGCCCTGGGGTCTCTGCTAGACCCCCCCTCAGTTGACTTTGCAGGGGCTGCTTCTGCAGGTTTGCCCGCAGCTCCTGCCTGCCTGTGGCTGAGCCTTCATTGCCTGGGGTGGGAGCGTTGGGTTTCACCCTTGCACGTGCAGCAGGGTGCAGGGTTTTCGCTCAGTCTGGCGGAGTGTTACTTTGTGAAGCTGTTTTTCCTCATTAATACTTACTTTGGTGCTACTGGAGAGGCAGATGAACTTCTTTAAAGGACAAGTGATGAGGAGGTGCCTTTTCATGCATAGGCTGCTATAAGACCAGTACCGTACTGGTGTGTCTAATGGCCACTGTGTCTCTGTCCCCACCCCAAATATGGTACGTATGGGCGCATTCCTCCTATGTTCTAACAAAGTGGAAAGTTACTGAGGGCAGAAAAATATCTTTTGGGTTTGCAGCAACTTCAGTTATTTCACTGGGGAATAGTTTGTCCTCGGAGGGTGTAGAAAGGTGAGAAATTTGGTGCTGTCAGCTTCCTCTACATCCTCTGCACCACACGCACCATTCATCTCCAGCTTGTCTCTATTCCAAAAAATCCTTGTCTCGTCCAGATACCTGTGTGGAAGAGGGCGNGGGGGGGCGGGTGTCAGTCCCTGCTGCCCATGTGCCTATACCGTGAAAGCACAGTGGCCTTGGTCTGCCAGGAGGGAGAGGGGGCAGCAGCTCTCTGCATCCAGATGCGCAGATGGGAACTTCTGATTGACGTTTCCAGTTTTAATTCATTCCCTTCAGCCCTAGAATATGGCACGGTGGCTTGCATGCTACTTGTAGCATGTGTACAGCAAATAGGGGATCCCTCTTACAGAAAGATGAGCGAAGCCTTGGGAAATAGTTCTCTGCCGTAACAGCTCAGCTTTCTGCGTGGGGCAGCTAGACCCTGGCTCCCTGTCCTGCTGGTGGCAAAACCTGGCTGTGGCAGTGGCTATTGGCAATCTGAATCACCTGTTACTCTTTTGGGCTTAGATGCAATAGTAAGGCTGCTCTTAGATGCCAAAGCAGGTGGTCTGAGGCAGGCTTTTTTAAAAAAAAAAAAAAAAAAAAAAAAAAAAGGCAATAAAAATGGTAATGCATGCAAAACATTATGTGATGCATTAATCAATGCAATGCAATCAATGTAAAAGCACTTTTATAACTTAAATGTTGCTATTGAATTTATACCAGTAGAAAAGAGGCTTGACTTTAATGGCTAATTAGTTCCTGTAAATGCATTGCTGATAAGGTTCTAGTGGGTTGGCTCTGGGGCCCTGTAGTAAAATACCAGAGCAAGGAAAACTTGGGTGGAGGTCCTGTGAGTATGATCATTTCCTTTGGGAAAGGAGGAGAAAGAAATGCTTTCCAAGCCTACAAACCCAAAGGTACTGCATTTAAATTATTAGCCTTTGTATTAAAGTTCAGTTAGATGTGGCTCTACAGCTGCTCTCAAAGATTCTCTCTGCCAGTCTGTATCAAAGCAGAAGCAGACTGAGTTTGAAATGACATGCCTAAGAAGTGGTGAGAGGACCCCTTGCATTTCTTTTGCTGCTTCTTTCATCGCAGCTGTTCCCCAGCTTGACAACAGAGTCATGATTTAATAACCTGAAAATAATGATCTGTCTTCGTTCAGCCAATTGGAAAAAACCCAACAAAACCAAAAACCAGCCATTACTCTGGGTTTGCTGAAAGGGACTTTTAGCAGCAAATTCCTGTTTGCTTTCTGTATTACAAAGAGCAAACATACATCTTTACTTTCTCTGTTTTCTTCTATTTTCAATTTTCTTTGCTTTCTGATGGTTCCTCTATAGCACTTATGAGCCCAGGCACTTCAACAAGGGTCCACATTTGGTTTTTGCAGCACTCTCTCATTGGTGCTTGTCATTGCTCTGCCTTTGCAAATGAAGAAATGGGAAAACTGTGAGTACTATGCCAATGGGAAAGCATATGCTCCCTTTGAAGTTCTTGTCACCTCTGACTCATTCTTCGTGGAAGCTGTACTGGCAAAACGATGTCCAAAAATGAGATGGCATGAATTCTTGGAGAGTCTGGGAGAAGTAATACACATGTTGAGGGATTCTTCACCTGAATTAATTTTGTGTCATCATTGATTTTAGCTGTCTCTTTGCAGAAGCCCCTTCCTAGGGAGTCCATAGCTACCCTAAGACAAAGTCTTTATTTGTAGCATGTCTTCTCAGGAAACTTGTTATGAAAAAGGCTGAGGAGTCACTGCAAGTGAGTGGGCCTTTCCTTGATGACCTCAGAAGATGATATTGGAGGACATGCCTGTAGTTGTACACAGGCCATTATTTTTTGTTACTGTTACTGTAATTATTATGGAGGATGGGGGGTAGGGGGGAGAGAAAAGTCCTTGAAGAATGACTGATCCCAGTCAGTTAGATACTGGGAAGAAACAGTACCTCTGTGTGTCCATACATCACTGTGGTTTCTGTTGTCTTCACTCCTATTTATGCAACTGTAGATGCCATTAGCAATAGTGTCAGCATCACTAATCATCTGGATGAAGGTGTTAATCCAAACCTAACTGGTTGTCAGCAATGTTAAGAGAAGGTGGAATACCTGTCTGATGGCAGAATCAAGCTGTAAGTCAGTAGAGAGATAGGTTAGGAAAGTAAAATCAGCCTGAAAGATGTATGGAATCCTATTCCTGCCATGAGGAAATAAACAACATACCTGTGAATTTAAGGGATGCTGTTAGAGAGCAGTCCAAGGGAGATCCGGTCTAGTAATGGGTTTCGAACTGTACGTGGACAGAACAAATCAGAAAGCCAATGCTGTATTGAGTCTCTGCCTATCATCTAGAAAAAAGCACATTAGAAGAAGGAAAAAGTAATGCCTGTTAGTGCCATTTCATGAGTGTCTCTGAAGTGATGTGCCTAGTCCTGTTACAGTTTAAGTTAAATAAAGAAAATGGTGTATACGAGAGGAAAAAATAGAGATGCATTGGAATGGTCAGCCTACAAACAAGGAGGGTATTCAGCTTCAAAATAAGAATATCCAAGGGGGTAAGGATCATCTGTCAACTATTTCCATGGTAATTATTAAGGGGGGGGGGGGGGGGGGAATTTTTCACAGTGTCAAGGATTAAGATCAAGAAACTATGCTCTTTAGACTAAAGAAGACAGTATTTATTTAGGTTACGGTCTTAGAAGGGCATATTTTTAATTTTTTTTTTTTTTTTTTTTTTTTTTTTTGATAACCATATAGCTGTGTTGGCATGCTTAGTGTAGTGGAAACTTCCTGGTTCTGTAAATGAAATATGTTACACAAGCAAAAGGTCCAAGGTTAGATTGTGCATTCACATGGGAAAGCAATTTAAGTATAATTTGGCATGTCAGTAGGCTGCTACAGAAATGTSATGTTTTTTGTTGAAGAGCACGTAAGCAGAGGTGTTAGTAACACTGATGTAATGAGAAACTAAAAAATTCAAGAGGGTCAGAGTAGACGATGTAAGTGATACTTGTTATCTCTGATCCCTCTAATTCCACTGTTCACTAAAGTAATATCAGAAAGGACAAATAACATGTTTCAGCTACTGACACAGAGATGTACTCGAGGTAAATGAAAATGGATCCTTCCAAACCCCTCAACCACAAAAGACCTATTTTATCCATGTCTGTATTTTACACCAAGCCCTTCTTTTAATGACTGATCTCTTAAAAACCAAAACACCCGAAACCAAACCTCTTCTTTGCAAGTCATGTGTGCATGATTGCTAGCAAATTCATCCATTAATCTTTCTAAATGAAATGATTTTTTTTTTACCCAATGTTCCTACTACTAACATTTTTCAGGCTGATAGATTGCATTCTGATAAGCTTCTAAATGGGGTATATAACAAATGTATTCCAATGAATTGAGAAAATAGAAAGGGAGAAAAACCCTTTGACTAACTCTGAGGTGTTATCTGTGTAGTAAAAATAAATACCTGTTTCCAAATTACTCTGAATGCTTCAGTGTACGTATATGTTTTTGTGCTAAGCATGTTCAGCTATAAACCTCACTTCAAAACCTATACTCTTTAGGCTATGTTTTAAAGTTAATACCTACAGAATCTTTCCACAAGAGATAATTCACATTGTTCTCATATGCTCATGTATTTTCAAATATCTAGGGGCTTGTCTGCACAAAGAAAATGAGGAAGTGGAGGGTAAATCAAATAAATTTAAATCCTTTAAGTGATATTAAGCTGCAGCCAGGAGAAGTGAGAGTATTTCCACAGGGGTTTAATATTCTTTAATTTGTAGAATACGGTAATAGAAAATAAAGAATATTTGAGAGGATGTCTACTCTGTTCCCCTGCTCCAAGGCAGGATCAGCTATTTGCATAGACTTTATTTAGGCTGAGTCTTCTCACTTCTTTCAAGTCCCCTATTGTAGAGGCTTCCACAAGATGAGTTTATCACACTAAACTTTCCTGATCCCTTATTTACACTGATAGGATGTTTAAAGAGTGGTTTGGACCTGAAATGTCTGGGTCAACTTTCCTATATCTTGTGGCTTTTCTTTGCAGAGAAACAAATTCATCATGGTTTTGTCCATTTTACAAGGCATTTTGCTTTTATTACTTTAGTGTCTAACAAAACAAATGACTCGAAGGCAGGCTGTAGCCATTAGGTGTCACTTGGTATTGTCTGGAGGGAGGATAGCTTACAACATTTTCCAATCAGAATGTTCTTGTCTTTCTGGTATTTGTTTGAATCTGGCTGATATTATCTGGGGCGGGGGGATGGGGAGAAGGAAAAAAAAAAAAAAAAGCTGTGGGATTTCCATTGATTGATGAGAAAATGAATAGACCTTGAAGAATGAATGCGTATCCAATCTCTTGACTGACAGGTGATATTGACTGTCAGTCGGTCTGGGGGTTTCACTTCACCAACATCACCGAGTCCAGTTTTGTTGATCCTGATACTTTTCCCACCACAGTTACCCATTCAGTAATCTTCTGCTTGCCAAATTAGCCATCCATACTGTCCTCTTGCCTAGTCTTCTGTATCTATGCCTGTTCTTTCTCATCTGACATCATCTCTAGGAAAATTTCTGATCTCTCTTATGATTTCCTACCAGTATACAAAAGGATGCAGTTACCTTTACTCTGCTAATACTTTACTTTATGGGTTAACAAGTTGAATGAGCTGTTCCAGGAACATTTCCTCCCTGCAAATAAAAGTGGCAAAATCGTTCTTATTTTTGCATGAAAAAAAAAACCAAAAGCATTTTGTATGACTCTGTGCATATGTCTGAGTAGGATAAATGCTACACACAAAGAAAAAAAAAAATAATTGTATGATTTATAAAGAAATGCTGGCAGATGTGGCAGAAGCCATGAGAGGAGCAATGTTCTCCCAAGCCTGTGCCCTCTGCAGTTTGTTGATACCATATGCTGCTGAACTCTGTCACATACCCACAGAATCCACTGCAGCTGAAAATGAAAAATTTTGAGTGCTTTGAACTTGCCAAGGGTCAGGTGAAAATTGTTTAGCTCAAATGTCTCAGTAGTGGTGGTATAGGATGTATAGGAAAAATCCTTAGCTCTAGTCACCCTTAAACTTCCATGTTCACCTGTGTGATAAGGTGATGTAGTACATGTTGCTCTATAATGACAATAATAATAGAAAAAAGAAGCCCACCTGGCAGAACTTGCTGACTCAATGCCTACCCTCAGCTCCTGCAAGAAAACAACTGTGATTGGTTTTTTGAGCTGTAATTGTATTCACACCAAGTGCAAGAGAGGCTTTACAGGGAAACGATCATGTAAGGAAGGATGTAGCTGTTAAACAAAAGCGTGAATTTAATAATCGTTTCTTACAAGTGTTAAGGGCACACACACTCCATCTTTCCCTCTATCTCACTTGTATATATTTTTACTCCAGGCCATTCTTTGCTTTGAATTGACCATTTTCTCCAGCGTTCACTTAATGGTTCAACATGCTGTCTTATATGTATTATGTTGATATGGAAGGTGTTGTTTGTATCCATTTTTTTTTGCAGCATTTGATATTTTACTGTGATTTTTTTGGTATATGCATGTAACTTTTTATGCATCTTGTACGTTTTTGTCTCTTTCCATTAAAATTCTTTTTCTTCTCTTTCTTAAACTATCTGAGAAGAAATTTGGGCACTGATAGCCCTTCTCCTAGCAAAGCTGAAAAGCAAGCAGCAGTTCTTGAAGAGACACAATGCAAACCTCTCCTCATGATTACTGTTACCACTAATATGCTTGACTTGAACTCTTGCTCCCCTTCCAGTTTTGTTTTATTTTGTGAATCTTTGAGTTTTAGAGTATACAGTTAGCTGCTGTTCTCTCTTTCTCTGCAGATGCCAGTGTATTATTACCCATCTGGTCAGTACCCTACCTCAACAACTCAGCAGTACAGACCCATTGCCTCAGTTCAGTACAATGCACAGCGGAGTCAACAGATCCCACAGACTGCACAGCAAGCAGGTATTTACATCTGTTACTCATTTCTTCAGCTGCTCGCAGTGCCTTTGCTGGTGAAATCTATTGGTTGCGTTTTAATTTTGAATTTGAACAACAGAGGAGAAAGCTGGTCACTGTTCTGTTTGAAAATACAGTGAAAATTACAAATTGAGAAACCCTTTGCTTGGAGATACCAAACAATGGAAGAGCAGAGGTTGTGTTCTCCACCACTGCTCTCCTGCACGCAGTGCCGTGTCCTCAGTGTCTGTGCTCCATGTGACAGGGCACAGAGAGTGCTGGGAGGGAACTGGTGTGAGCTGTCACATTGCACGTTCAAGCCAACTGTTGTGGTTTGTCCTTCATCATGCAAACTCCCCAGACGTTTGTAAGACTCTACGCAGTGGACAGGTTTGCAGTGATGCAGAAGGGGCTGGACATGCTCCACCACCTTCTGCTCTCCCTGAGCCCAAGGAGCGGCGAGGTGGTCCAAGTGGCTGGTGCCCGTCGGGACCAGCTCCCCACTGTGATGTGCGGCTGGAAGGGGGGCCGTTACACTGTAAGAGAGTGAGTAGCAGGTCTCACAGTGAACCGGTCTCTTTTCCTGCTGTGTCATGCCACTCCTGATGACACAAGAATAAGAGGGATGTAGGCAGAGTTGGGCTGGTCCGTGTTGGGGGAGGGCAGGGGTTGTGCTCATGGAAGGTCCTCGCATTTCAAGGGAATAAACAGTTCTTCTGGTTTTGGAGATTCTTTTTTTTTTTTTTTAAAGTTGCTGATTGTCTGTTTCTTTAGTGCACACCTCTCCTCGTAGGTTGTCTCAAGCAGTAACTCCAAGTGTGTGGGGGTGTTGTTTCCCGGTAGGGCTTGCAATTACAGACGTGCCAGGTAGGACAAAGCATTCATCTTTCTGTCTGGGTTTGGCAGAAACCCTTCTGAATGGCAAAGCAGGTTCCCTGCAAAGGCATTGATATGGAAGTCTTTTAAGATGCAAGTCAAGAGCCCAGACGCGAGATGTGAACAAGACTTATGGGGTCATCCAGCCCGTCAACCTGTCTCTGTAATGCGACTGCTGGCAATTTTGTTCATGCTGTCTCAGGTGCTCAGGGAAGCAAAGACACAACAAACACAGCTATAACTAAGCAATTGATTACTTTTTTTTTTTTTTTTAAAGCTGTTCTATGCTCTAATAAAATGAGTGTTGTTTTGGTCAGTGTCGGTGGCTGACTCTCTGCTTTCGTAACTTTGTATTTATACATTCCTGAGAGAGAAAGGGGTGAGAGATTGCACGAAGGTCATCTGTCTCTTCTGACTTCTCCTGCCTGACAGTCTGGTACCATATTTATTACCTCTGTATAGTGGGTCTTTGAACCTAAGTGCAAATCAACTTAGATGACATTATCAGGGTCTACTGTGTTGTTATAAAAMCATATTTATCATTTAATGCTACATCCATAGCATAGTGGAGATTATGGTAAATGAAGTGCACAAGAGATGGTCTGAAGCACTTGAGTGGTGTTCTGGAGAAGATCCAGCTATTTGATGTTGAGGAAATCCTAGTTCTAAAGATATATTGTAGCACAGGAGCTGTTATGTTTGAGTACAGACAATGCAGAGATGCAAATGCTAATTTTGTTTCTGTGTTTACTGCATTGTTTTCCTTACATGTTTGGAAAACATGAGTCAAGGAGTTTGTGTAACATCTCTAGTGCGTCAGTCTTTTCCTGCAATTCACTCTTTCAGCTGCCTGCTCAGTTGGAAACATTATTCTTATCTCTTGTTTAAAAATGCAAACATTGTGACTATGGCTTAGACTCCCTGCTGTGGCAATGATTTTAAGCGTTTAGCTATTCTCAGATCTTGAGACTTGGCTGAGAACAGACTCCTCAAGCTGGTTCATCCCTTTGGGCTCGGATACATCCTTTCCCACAGTCGTCGTCCGAGTGTGTGATAGGCATGCCAGGAAGCAGCTTGCAGTTTCCTACAGATCTTTTCTTGGAGATGGTGTAAGGATCATTTGAATTTATGTTCCACTGCATCCCTCGGCATTTGGAAAATAACTAGCTTTCCAAAATGTCACATAATTTGTACTAAAATAAAAGAGAAATTAAAGTATAGGAAAGTATATTATTTATGCTACAGATTTATTGCAGGAGGTTCACTGTAATCACTGAGACACCAAAAAACCAAATGATTCAGTGATGGTTTCAGGTGRTTTCATGCCCAGTGTCACTGCATCTGCTTTTCTTCCCGTCAGCCCGCCCACACACGTACATTTTGCTCCTCGTGTGCCCTGTGGCCTCAGCCCACCTGCAAAATCCTCATCTCTTTTGGCTCCTCTTCAATGCCCAGTAGCTGCTTGCTGGGCAGGAGACAATGTTATGGCACCACAGAAGATTGACCAGCGGCACCTAAACAGAGCAAATAACTGCTAGCTCATACTGCAGCCTTCTGACGGTAGGGCAGGTGAGCTGGGGCACGCCTCTCCTCTTTCGAGCCCCTGATTTTTATGAAACTTTAGAAATGTCATGTCTTTGCAGCTTCCATCTCTATGTCAACCGTGATAGAAATTAGATGACAAGCTGAAAAAGTTACTCTGAGGGTTATTTGAGGGAAAAACGGCAGAGTAATCGCACTCATTTTTTCCTTCAGAAACCAGTTTTTTAAAAAAAACGAAGCACAAGAACACCAAAAAAACTTCTAAATCTTCCTAGAAACTTGTACATGACTGGAAAACAGCAGTCAACAAGCGAGTGTTTCAGACTGCAGTTTCCCTTCCCCTGCAGGCTTAGCTTCGTTCAGATCCGCACGTGAGCAGGTTGTGCAGGAGCCGGGGATAACTAGGGGCAGGAAAATGAAGTCATGAAGGAGAACAGCGCTGGCAAAACAGAGTGCAGGTCAGGAATATTGAGGATGGGAAGGGGGAACAGATGGGAAGGAGGCAGGTGAAAAGATGATTTCTGAAATGATTTCCCCAAAGACCTCGCAACACTTGCTGCTGCTTCGGAGAGAGGACGGCTGCAGTGCAGGCAGGCCYGTGGGAACCCAGGCTCTCTGCCTGTACTGGCCGGCTCATACGGCAGCGTGAACGGGGAGGCAGCCTCAGTCCGGCAGCTCAGAAAATGTTTTATTAAAATAAAAAAGTTTGCCTGCTTGGAGGAGCTTTTGGAAGCTTTCAAAGCAGCAGCGAGGAGTGCAGATCTTACTTTCCCCACTTTGGGCTGCAGAGGTCAAAGTTTGATCTAATGCCAACAATTTGTTTTCATTTTTCTTAGAAAAGGTCTCTTCAGGAGCGGAGCGATATTGATGACTTTTACAGCAAACAGCTAAAGTAAAATGTCAGCACAGCATCTGTGGTGGCGAAGGGAGCCTGTATTCTCTCGTGGCTCTGGAAGGAGAGCAATATTAAGTTAAAATGGCTCCAGGGCAGAAAAAAAGATGAGCTCACCTAAAATTAGATTAGAGCTCTGGCAGCAATAAATCATTTGGAGAGAAGGATGAGAACTTTTTTTGTGTGTTTATTTGCCTTTTTTATTTTTTTTTTTTTTCTTTAAGTGCTGGTTTGTATGAGAACCTAAGTGACCTATTTCTGGCAGAAGCCTGGTACAAAGAGAGTTGTCCATGAAGATTTTATAAAAAACCTCTGCCATTTGAATTACGTTCACTTCTGTTCAAGCCGCAATGTGGTATCTGACGGCGTGGTAGCGTGGTCTGTAAACAAAAATACTTTATTTCACTCAGATAGATACCATCATTGCTCCTCTTCATTATGCTGCTTCTGCACCATTCTTGTGTCCAGTCCAGCGCAATGCAAAGTTTTTCAAAGTGGTGCCATTGAGTGGGGCCAGGGTCAAGCCGGTGTCTGTCACACCGTGGCATGCGTAGGACATGGTAGGTGGATTCTTAGGACGTGTTCAGGCAGCTGTTCTCAAAACAGTATGCTCATTTTTCAAACTATTTGGGTATGCTGCTCTTACTCATTTCTGCATTCTATAACGGATGATACTTAAGACACTGTGAAATGCCCGGTTCTGTAACCACACAGAAGGAAATAGTATTTCTGTATTCCCATCTAGCAATACTCTATAAATTGCACGTTTAGCATCATCAGTATTTCATTCTTCAGTAATTATCTCTATATTGATAGTTTTGAAAGCTTTCAATCCTAGTTACTGTGTTTGAATAGAAAAATAAGAGATATTTTGATGATAAAACAGTGATGATTTGTATTTTATCATGATAGAAGAAATGAGCAATGTGTTATTTTGTATCTGTGTCTCTATTTTCTTTCATTATAGCAAGTGCTGTGCACTTTGAGGATTTTTCATCTTTAAAGTGCTTCATAAACATGAGCTGGATAAGTACATGAGTATTACTTTGGGATATTCAACTGTTCTTATTGCCGTTCACAAATGAACAAGCTGCAACAAATTACATGATTTTTTCCTACTTTGGTTCATTGTTGTATGTCTGCCTCATGCGTTCCTGATAATTTCGTAGCGCAACAGAAATTTTATGGATAAAATAATACTTAGATTCTTGTTTGGGCCATGGTTCTAAAAGGTAGTTAGCTTGGTTGATCACACAGTTGTAAAAATCTGTGGCATGTGTTTTGCATCAGTAATGAAGATCATCATTTGAGGAGATTAAAGCTGAGACCTACAGTATTTGGTTGAAAAATCTTCCAGTGAAAAGTTTACACTATAATTTTTCCAGAGAAAATAAGATGGTATTTGGCATAATTGGATGGTCTTATATTCTTGCAATTAATGTAATGGTTTTAGGATTTCTCATACATCTGAGAATCAACAAATGTTGCCATTATAACTTGTTTCAGTGCCCAGATAGCATGGGAAGGCTCAGATTGCATAGGAAATCTCTGCTTTTTCCTAAAAGCAGAATAGTTGGTTGTGTACAGTAGCACCATTGGCAAAATGAAGTCATTATGTGAGGAAAATATATATCTGAACACTGCCTGGATGTAGAGTCCTTTCTTAATAAGTATCCATGGATCTTCTGTAAACAGCACATGTTTGTCTTGAAGGAAAGGTAATATTTCTGATGGAGTACTGTATTATTAGCCTTTACAGCTTCCAGTAAGGAAAAAGAGGTAATTGTCTCTTTAATGCATCTCTGAAACAGATTTTAAGCGAAGACAAAATGTACCTTAACAGAGTCCATAAATTTGTTTAGGTAGGAATCAGAGTGAAATTGACAATGAAATACTGAATTTTTGCTTAATTTAATCATTTAGGTGTCAGCATAATTGAAGAGTGTTATCTTCAAGTCTCTTTCATCCTCTTTGTCTTCTGAAAGCATTTGTCACTATAAACTGATACTGAGAGGAAAAAAAAAAGGGAGGGAGGCAAAATGTGCAGCACTAAAACAAAAAATTGGTTTGTTATCATGGTCATTAGAGAACCTTATAAAGAAAGATTGCAGCTTTCTACCTTCATTAGCAACCTGACAGGAGCTCATGGTCCATCAGAGATTTGTTTGCATAATTCCATCTATAATTTCTGTGCTTATATAAACATAAACAACCTCAATTTTTAAGTATCTAATTATTTGAAGAAACTGTTTCTCCAACAGTAATTGCTTACCGCACTATTGAAACAGATTTGTACTGAAGGTGTCCATCTGTGTTTAATGCTATATTTTTTTACAGCAGATACTGCTTCTCCTAAAAAGCATTGCAGGGGGTGTGTGTCTCATTTTTACAGGGGCTTGACAGGAATGGGAGGGACAGAGCCCTACTGTTTTAGATACTTAAGCGTAGTGCTGCGTTCATTAATGTTGATGTAAGGCTTTGAAATTTAAAAGTGTTTTATGAAATGGTAGGGCCAGATCAAGGAGGAGTTTGCAGCAAGGAGGAGAAGGAGCCCTTGTTTCTTTGGGTTTTTTGTTTTGTTTGGTGTGGGTTTTTTGTTTTGTTTTKKTTTTTKTTTKTTTTTTTTTTTTTTTKKTTKTTTTTTTTTTTTTAAATTTKATTTAAGATCTGGTTCCAACTTCAGGCATTCCCATGGTATGAGAAACCCGGATGCCTTGGCCTGAGAGGGTTTTAACCCATGTAGTGCACTGCAGGGGAAATGCTCACTGGGATCCCTGCTGTTCAGGGATGTTCCCCATCTTTCTTACAGTGCTTTCTTTACAGGTGTGAAGGAACAGAGAATTAAGTGCATGAAAAGGAAGGGCATAAAGCAAGAAACGCACTTAGTTCTGATTATATATTTTATGTTCTTTTTTTGCAAGTTTAAGGTCTTGCTTTTATAGAATTTCACTATAGTATATGGTGTGTGATTAAGATTAGCTCCAAGACCCATCCACCTCCTCAGTGTTTCCTATTAGCTACCCATAGGGTGTTTCCCACCTAGAGTTTTGCACACTGGATTTCATTCCCCTACTGCTGGAGGAGTATTCTGTGACTGAATATTGCATTCAAGACTTTTCAGAAGCTTGCTGGGAGAGCCAGGACTGGGGCTTAAAAGTGTTTAGATTTCTAGTCTTAGAAACACTAAATCCTGTTGTCCTTCTGACACTAAGCAATAGTGCGCGTTCAGCTTTACAGAATATCTGTAATTTAAATTAATAGCAGAATTAATACTATCACACTCCCTGCAGCATACTTGAGTCTGAAAATTAAAAGGCAAAACCACTTTTGTCAAAAAGCTTTGTTCTTCCTCAAATGACTTGTTTAATTATTCAGCATTCACACCAAGAGAGAGCAAATATTAAGGGAAGAGAACACCGGTAGGCTCGACAGCCATAAGAGTCTTAAGACAGGCATTTATTTATGGTTTTCTTTCAAGGCTTCTCAAGTTCTGTTCAACTTCTCTAGCACTAATTAAAATCTAAGCCACTTCTGACAGCGTTCCTAGGGTTTCACACTAAAATACAGATTTTTTTTTTTTTTTTTTTTTTTTTTTTTTTTTTTTTTTTTTTTTTTTTTTTTTTTTTTTTTTAAGAGAATTAGTATGTGTTAATTGCATGTCAGTTAATGTACAGGAGCAAGCAGAGAGAGAAAAGATTTCTAACAGCATTGTGCAGTGGATAGGACTTCAAAATAGCCTCTGTAAAAATTGCAGAGGCCACACGAAGATGTAGGGAACACTCTAAGGTATTCAACAATGTCTACAAAGAATCTTTGTATTTCTGTCTTTTCTTTGCCAAAAAGAGTCATACATCATCTCTATTGCTGATTCTGTGTTGGATCAATGCACAGTGCTCCCACTTCTTGCGATGGAATTTTCCAGCACTGAATAATTGACAGGTTTATGTTGTTGTCCTTGAGAGCAAAGACAGATTTAATCTTTTTTTTTTTATTTATTTTTTTATTTTTATTTTTTCTTTTCCGATACCATCCTGCCATTGCTAGAACTAGTGGAGCCCCACCATTGACAGAAATGCTAGAAGGCCTCTCTGGAGGGGCAGAGGCCATCTCCAGCTCTGCTTCAGGTGTGCTGCTCCCAGTAGGTCTATAAGCTTCGGGGCTCCGTTTTCTGTAACTTTCCTGCAGATGACAGCATGCAACGGGATGGAGAAGTGCAGGAGGGCTTTTGGGTCTAAGCTAGTAATTGAAGAAATACTCCAAATGTACACCAGAGATCTGCACTGCAGAGGTGGGGGGGGCTGGGGGCTTTTGTCTTACAGTTGCTATTGATTGAGGATTTAAGAATCGAAGCACACTTCACAGTTGTAAAACTTAATAGAACAGGACACTTATTTAATTGGGACGTGGCAGAAGAAATGCATGTGAGTATGAGCTGCCTGGAAGAAGGGCCACAGCGTGTGTTCAGTGTTAGGGCAGAGGAACTCARGAACGATGTCCCAGTAACTGAAGTGGCGTTCTGCTGACCAGCCCTGATATGTAAAAAGGTCCCAGTGCCGTTACCTGAATTTTGTTCAACCTTTGTTACAGTCAGCTATTGTTTGCCTAAACCGTCCGCAAGAACAGCATCCCTCTGCAATTGCAAGAACATTTTCATTTTGACTCACCAACTTTAGATAGATAGAATGTACGCATTTATATAGCAAGTGAGCAATTGTCTTAATTTCTCTTTCGTTTAATTGCAAGTGAAATAAGGCTGATAGAGTGGGTGTGTGAAGRAGGCAGCCCTTGAGTCTTCCCAAAGAAAGGAGCTGGTTTCCTTAGCAACAGGCAAGGATACGTGATACCTCTCCAAATAGTTCTTCACCTCTTCCCCAGGTCCTGCTCTCTGTTGCAGCTAGCTCATTATGCACCAGAGCAGATAGCATTCCTACACCATGAGCTAATTGTAATGCGTGATGGCTGGTAGCTGTCATTGGAATTGGACAGAAAATAAAAAAAAAAAAGAATTTGCTGTCTGAGTGTCTGGTTCTAACAGCAGCTTGATTATTTCTGTTATTACTAGTGATACATAGTCCCTGCTGAGGTTTCACTTCCAGTGGGTATCACTGGCATTTATCATTATGAACAATAAGGATAAACACAGGTTTTCTTGCTGCAGACTCTGGTGAGGGTTCCCTCATGGCTGATAGGATGTAGACTGAGAAGGGAAAGAGATGATTCTTTACTCAGCCTTTGCTGCCAGTCTAAAGACCTAGCTGTAAATGCGAGTCATTTTATGTTAATTCACTCCAGAACTAACAAATAGAGGTTGGTTAATACCATTCAGAGCGGCTGTTTCTGCTTCTGTTTATGTGCTGGTGGCAAGACGTGACTATATCCTCATCAGGAATGTTATTTTCAGGATGGAGAGAGAAATAAGCACACTGCTCAATATGTTGAACTAAAATTCATTTTTACAAAATGCTCTTTTTAACCTAGAGATTTCCATGATGTAGAAGTTTGAATCCCTAAGCCAACCATACCTGAATAATGGGAAGTTAGATAAGCTTTTACCCCAGTATATCTGGAAGGAGATGAGATTAGAAGTACTTTACCACAGATTTTCTTTCTGTATTTTTACGTATTTAATTTAATTTTTATTTTCAATGCAATGCTTGGGATCCTAATGTCTTAGCAACAAATACAGTCTTTTGACTACCGTCATACAAGCGCTTAAGAACAAGGAAAGGAAGACAGGCCAATCTGTGCGATAATGCTTATTGTACCATAGTCACGTCAAGGAGCTACAGCTAGCCTTGAGAGCCCTCTGTGCTAAGAACTGTATATATAAATGTGAAGAGATTTTCTTTTTCACCCCTGAGATGCGCAAAGAGCTTGCATCCAGGGCTAAAGGAATATTAATGTAGGCACCTTCGTGGCCATCCAATTCAGGGCTATTGTCTGTCTCTAAGTTCCTTAGACAGCTTAGGTAAATAAGAAAAAGAAAGAAAAAGCTTTTACTGTGGCAGCTGTTCATTCATTCATTACCTGTAAAATGCTGGGCACCCAAAGTTCCCACTGAGTGCTGAAAATGGTAAGTAGCTTTTGGGATCATACATGTAGGATCCTCATGTGTGCTCACCTAAACATTACTGTTTGGAATAATTTATGTTTTCGCAAGTGTTTGAATTTCTCATCATCTTCAGTCTTCGTGTTCCTTATATTTGCTTATACAATGAAAACCCACAACCGTAATGAGAAGTGAGTGGACTTTGCCTGTAAATAAGAGCAGTCTTTTGCATGTTGCTAATCACTTCTCTCCAAAAGACCTTAGCCCTGCGGCATTACTTAAAAAAAGAAGGAAGAAAGAAAAAAAGAAAAAAAAAAAAAAAAAAAAAAAACAACAAACAACAACCAAAAACAACAACCCAGCCATTTCTGAGCAAGCAAATATTTAGGCTATATATACATATATATATATATATATGTATCCTTGCTCTTTTTGTTAGCCTGTGTTATCAAAACAATTTATTATATGCTTCAGCATTGTCCTCGGGGCTTCCAAGTAGCATGCTGGTAAAACAGAACATCTTCAATAGCATCTGCTCAACAATGCTGCATTTCCAGTTTGCTTTTTGTTGAGAGCTACCTTTCATCAGGTACTGAGTCTGCAGGAGTGCAAAAGACTGGATTTTTACAGGTCCTACAAAGGATCCTCTACAAATTAAATTTTTAAGGTTGCCAAATACCACTTTATAGAATAAGCAAAGAGGGGAAATGTATTAAATTATAAGAAGCAATGAGCTACTTCAAAATGATTGCTGCGTTAATAGTTTGTATCAAATGGCAATTTTAATTCTGTCCCTATTGGACAAATAGAAAGCAATTAATCTTTTGTAGCACATTGTGAAAAATAAGGGCTTAAACAGGATCTCAGTGAGGCTCTTCCTTCACTTAACCTTGAGCTGGGCAATAAATAATTATAAATGCAGCTACATCGCAAGGCAAAAGTAATTTGGTGAAATAGAATTATCATAGAATGCAGGAATTGGAAATCTGAATTAGGTTTCCTGATGTTCTTTGTTCCACAAAAGTATGAATTTGCCTGTGATTTGTGTGGAAAAGGGTGGAGCCAGGTTTTACAAAGCACCTTTTATGCCCAAGCTATCGCCAGGTTATTTGTATTGTAGTGCTGGCATAGGCAAATGCTCTTGGGCTCTCTCAGCTGTAACTCACATAGAGCCTCTGATGATAGGGCTTGTTTTATGGAGGGAGAAGGTGATGTCCAAGGTGCATGGGTGTATTAACATCTTTCGAATAATTTCCTTCTCTTCACTCAGGGCACCGTATCACCAGTGCTGCCTTCCATGAAATTTTCAGTGGTACCGCATCATATAAAGTTTCTGCTCCATTGTGGTGAGCTGCTGAGGAGACTAAAGATACAAGTCAGAGCTGCTTTACCCTGAGCCTCTCCCTCCTGCCCCTGCAGCTTCAGAGGACGCCTTTCCCCTCAGTGCCACACTGCTGTTCCTTACAGCTCCCATGCATGCCTTGTAGATCCCAAAGCAGCATCGCTAACCTTGCTTCACCTTGGGGCTTTTCAGCCAACTCGGTGGAAGCTGGTCAGTGAAAGGATCAATGAAGCATACAATGATATGGGTCATCAGTTCATATCATGGAGCTGTGTGCAGGATGCTCTGATAAGGAGAGGCAAAGGATGTGAAAAAAATATGCAGGAGGAAGTGAAAGAGCTGTATTTTTCTACTCCAGAAGTGTGCTTCAACATACTGGCCCACTGGAGCCATAGGCAGGAGCCATTCAAGCCCCTGACTAGCTCTGTAAAAATGGGAAGCCATGAGTTTGTTATGTCAGGGTCGTGTTAGGGAAGAAAACTTTCCTAACTAAAATAATAGAAATATTTTTCTGCTTTTCTTTGAATCGCTCATCTGTCTCCCAGAAATATGGCCTTGCAATATAAGGAGCAAGAAACTTGTTGCTAGGAAACATAGCTAGCAATAGCAGTGGGTTTGTCCAAAGTCCTGTTGAGTCTGCGCACTGGTCCCGCTAATTTCAGGGAGATACCGTATGTCTGCAGTGAACCATATTTATACTTCCATGGTGGAAACTTCACAGTGATAAAGACTCATCTGCATTTATCCGTTTTGTCCATGTGTCGATAGTGAGCTATGGAGTGTTTACAAACTAAACTGAGGAGATTTCTTAGTTTTATAAAATGTAAAAAAAAAAAAAATGTAATGTGTAATTGCGCACACGCTCCTCGTTTCTTCTACACAAATTTGAGACCAACCAAATGGCTACAAAAGCTGACATGGTATGCTTCAATTTGACAGAAGTTAATAAAAGGAAGCGTAGCTTGTACTTTCCCCCCCGCCCTTTTTCCCCCCTTTGATGTATTTACTTGTTACATTATAAGGAAGGAAGTGGAAGTGCAGAGCTATTCATATTTATTAAGAGTTGTAGTCAGGTGAGCGGTGTGTGGTAGGACTGAGTCTTTTTAGTCCTCAAACAAACCAGTTTTTTTGACTGATTTGAAGCCTGGAGGAGGGCACAGTTCAATTTCTGTCTGCTCGTTCTACTTGGTTCTGATTAATATATTATATGAGTTTACAGTGGTGTTTGAAATGCATCAGGCAGCTCATTTGTGCTATAATATGGCCCATTGTGTAAATACAGAATGATATGATTTATTGGAGAAACAGGTGTGGGCACGTAGAAATACAATTTGCCTTAGAGAGTTGTTTCTAATTGACTAGAAAAATGCTGCTTCCGAGTAGGCTATAATTAATCAGCAAGAACTCTTTTCCTGAGTTTCCTCCTGTAAATGAACAGACTCAGCATATCCATCAAGTAGAAACTGAGAAAATGAGAGGCAAAACAGCCTGAGTTTCCGGTGAGCAGAGTGGTTGTATTGCCGTCAAGCAATCCCAGCAGGGTACTTTGCTGAGTGATCGCAACACTGGCTTTGAAAAGAAATCCTGAATTTCTCATTTCTCTTAGGTTTGTTAAAGTTTTAATAAACTTGCAGTGGCTACTGTGTACCAAGAAGGCAGCTGAGGTGGGTCAAGAAGAAAGAACGATGGCACAAAAAATGGGCTGGTAAACCAAAACGTTTTTTTCTGGTACCTCCTTAAGTGGTCTCACACATTCTCTCTCATCTTCTTTTCATTATGTTGTGGTGTGCAAGTACATCGGTAGTTCCTGTAATAGCTCTAAGCACGCTGAGCTCACTAAGCACAAAAGTGAATGTCAAAAACTTAACGTTGAATACCCATTTTACAGCAGCATTGTTACAGAGTTTTCAAAATCTTTAGGTCTGGAGATGTTTAATCTGGAGGCGAAAGAAGTGATAACCCAGTTCTTATAATACATTGTAGTCATTTGAAAATCTCAGTACGTTTTGATCATCAGAAGTGTGATCTAGCTTGATTTTTGTAGGTATTGTGTTGGTGACAGACCTGTCACGCTGAGAGGTAGGACTTCACCGGGCACACTACGCTGGTGATGGAACAGGGGTGGATGTTGGTAGATCTGCTGTGCAGGTGGTTGATTTCAGATTCTGCTTTAGTAGATTCAAGAATATCTCATTTATCTTCTTGTTCAGCAATTTGGGAATGAGATTTATTTTTTAATACCTGGAAGTCAAAGGACTCCCTTTGTTTAGTGCAAGGTCCATAGAGCTTACTGGTTAGAGAAGGATATTTGCAAGGAAGGCAGGGCTTCCTGCATGTGGAAAAGAGGGGAATGTTTGGGTGTCCATTAGAGGAATCGGCCCTCAGAAAACCACCTGYTTAATTTACAAGAGTTGACTTCTCTTCAAAAATCTTAACAACTATCTTGTTGGAGTGAAACCCAGAAGTCCAACAGTTACACGGCATCGTGTGTATAATTTCATAGTTGGGTTGTGCTGTAAATGAGCAAAAGCTGTAATGTTCCAAATTGTTGTTCARTTCCTTAAGTCAAGGTCATGTGTCATGGTTTTGAAACTAGGGATAATTTTATATTCGTTTTCCAAGAATGCCCATGAGTTGCTTAAGAAACTGCCTTCGTCTTGCTGCACAGTGAAAGTACTAAAAGCACTCTTTCAGGATTCAGTATATCAGATGAATTTTTACCTTTGCTCAAAAAGCGGCTATCCAAGCATTATCTATTGCTTTCTAGTGTCTAAAGATGGACAGAACTGAGAGGAAGATACTGAATCTGTCCTTTTTAAAACCTTGTTTCTCTAAACACCTGCAATTTCTACAACTCACTGTATATATCATACTAGAAACACAGCCTGTGGGCTACTGGCATTCTTGGGAAAAATCGTGTTGGCCCCGAGAGCTGCCCCTTGTTGCATGAACATTGGGGACTTCCTAGTACCAGCAACTCAAATCTTGTTTAAAAAGTACTTAAGATTTTTTTTTTTTTTTCTTGGAAACAATTTTGTGAGGTTAAGAGCAGTCACTGTATGATAGAAAGGAAGGTGAAATAGGCAAGGCTTATTGAAATAGTTCCCCCAATTTGGCTGCTTTCATGTGAAAACCAGCTGTCTCCTTTGACTTGTCCTTTTTTCCCCCTGCAGCGGAGCTGTGGGCCACTGAAGTGCATACTTACATCCATTCCTGTTCAGGTAATCATTTCAGGGATATGAGCCCCATCTAGGTCAGTAGGACTTGCTTACGTGTTTAAAATGCTTTCCTATTATAAGGATTATTTTTTTCCTTATCTGAGGCAAAAGCACAAGCAGAACTGAGCACTACTGCTTCCTAAGGGACAGTGGATTCTGCTCTGATCGCAATTGACCAGCAGTTGATTTCTTAACATCTTCAACACCCATGCTTTGGGATGACCTCAAGACCAGATAAGTTTGTGTGGAGTTTTTTTTGCCTGTTTATTTTTCAGTATGCTTTGTGTCAATCTGTTTCTTTCCAAAGATGTACATCCTTTGTACGATTAACAAAAGCCCCACATGTGTGACTTCTGAGTATGAGGAGAACGTGCATAGGTAGGTACATTCTTCCTCGTATGATTAAACAAGGAGGAAAGAAAACTTGGGGCTTCAAGTACCAGCTCTCCTCAAGGCAGGAGGTTAACATTTGACAAGAAGAATGCCCTTTTGAGGTGTCCCAGCAAAAGCAGATGCAGATTTCATCAAGGCCTGATCTTTTGAAATTCACTTTGCCTACTCAGCATACTTCTCAYGGGATTTTTCCCACAGCTCATAAACGTCTACACCTGTGTAAGGGCTGAGGTGAAGTCTTTATAAGCTGTCAAGCTCAAAACCATTTTGAAGTCGTCCTGTGGTTCACAACATTGGAAATATGAAGATTAGAAATTCTGCTGGGAGGCACTTCAGCAATTTATAGGGCAAATTCTGTTGCAGTATATATGATTATTACGTAATTAAATACTGCATCTCATTCATACATGCCTAAGTCGCTGGAATTAAGGTTGCAGGGGCTACTTTTGCATTGCCTTTTCCTGATTTCTGAATATTAACCATGCCACCCTGGTGCTCTCTGAGGCCATATGGATGCAAATGCATTGATCTGTGTTCCAGTTTTAAAAACCTGGAATGTGTGACCCCTTAAGGCAATGCAGCTGTAGCTAAGCAATGACAAATTTCTCACAGTTTTCAGTGCTTGACTTTCATTTTGGGGGCCTGTTTGTCTCTGTACAGATGTCTGTGTGGTTTGCTCCAGATTTATTTCTCAAGCTTTTTCTTTCAGGTCATGCATCCCTAGCTTTAGGAATAACTGCAGCTCCCTGCTGAAGGGTCTTTCGGTAGTGAAACTGCTGTGATTACACTGTGGAAGAGTGGGGCTGGCATGAAAGGAGCCTTGGGGGGTATGGGACTTCTCTTTACTTCAGACCTTAACCTTCTGCTGGTGTGAGCTGACATTTGGGACAGGTGCATCTGCACAGACCATCCTGTGCCATCAGATTTCTTATTTGTGTGCAGGGCTTGGGAGAGAACGGTGTTGCATGACTAAAGGGTATGTAGGTTTTCCATCCTGGCCAATTCAGCCTTTGGTCTGAAAAGCAGATTATTATCTACTGAGTTAGAACTGTATTTGCATTTTGGTAGTACATGAAAATAGAGCCTTAACAAAGAGATACCAGTTGTCCTTGCTTGAGCAATAATATTGATCCCAAGAAGATGGAGAAGCTTTTGTCTTCTTGTTACAAAAGATTGTTATATTGACGTAGCAGAAACTGAAAAATTGAATGTAATATAGGGGGGAATTTTCCTTTCGTTTGAAGGGCAACACTGCAAAAAGACACTTTACAGTTAGTAGGCTGTAAAAGCAGGTGGTAAAATACTCTCAGCTTTTATACGGTATTTACCTTTTATGAYAGCTTTCCAGAACCACTGTCTTAGGCCTGGGAATCCTGCTACTGTTTTCCTCAGAGACCTAAGGAACCTGACATATATGGAGCATTTCCAGTTTTCGTGTTAACTTGTTGTTTGTGTTGACCTCGAGTAGAGCCATTACTGAACACCTAGTAAAAAGGAAGGGGGACTATGTGCCTCAGCAAGTTTCTGCGCAGTATGGAGAAAATGGGGAAAGGGAGACAGCAAGGAGCAGATGGCAAGAGCAGAGACCACCTTATCTCCTTTCCTTTTGATGGTGCTCTCTGTTTAGTCTTTTTCTTGCAAAGAGAGTCATAAAATCACAAGTCCGTCACACTCACTGTGTTACAAGATGCTGGGTTTTGTTCTGTAATGAGATCTTGGAGGCCCGGGAGACCATCCTTGTTTTCCCTTTGGAAGGAAAATGAACTGCAACTGCAGCAGCTAGGCTGGCTGCTGTGGCCAGAGAGGCTGTGCAGCACGGTGAACCTGGGAAGCTGTCAAAGGAGATGGTGACAGAGCAATAGTTTTCCAGTAAATTGGGCTCTTCAGACAAAGTAACATATGTGGCCACACGAAGAAGTTAGCCTTCCAGGGGAAATGTCCTGAAAGACGTTTTGAAGACTGCAACGTAGAAATGGGTGTTTGGGAAGGAGGGAGGTTTGGAACCTATTTAAGAGTGAAATTTTCCAGGGAACAGGGGATAAAGTGAATATTTTCTGGGTTAGAGGGTGTGGGAGGAATAGAAATAAACATTTTCTGGTCACTTTTACTGCCCCGATTACTGGAATGCTGTGAGGGTTATTTCATCGCTTCAGGACGACAAGCACGGGCAAGTGATGGGTTAGGGAAGGGTATTCTTATTTCTGCTGTCATTGAAACCAAGTCAGGGGCTATGGCAATTACTACTGCCTCCCGCCCAATTTGCAGTAGGGAGGGGAGAATCCCTCCCCTGCTCAGAGGTAAAGTTTAGCAGAATATTTCTGGGATTTGAGGGATGCTGCAAACACGCTCCTTTATGTAAGCAGCAAATGTAAATCTGAAGGGTATAGACAGGAAAAAGAAAGGGGAGAAGTGACTTCCTTGTTACAGCTTTGATATTCAAGTTGTTGTTACTGAAGAAACAAAAATGTTCCCATTCTTCTCCCTTGCTTGAAGACATCTATTCCTGCCTTGTACTTCTATTAAGTGCTGTAAAAAAAAATCATAATTACAGTGTACTAAACTAATTCTTTTACACTGCATTGAGCTTAAAATAATGTTGAATCCATATTTCCATTAGCTAGCAATTGAAAAACTATTAAGAATAACACTTAACAGACAATCAATTCAATTCCTGCAAATGTTTCTAAAGAATGGTGCTGCAGAGCCGTAAATAAATGGAAGCGATAGCCTGCACTGTGCTGTAATATCTGTACTACCCAGAATTTCAGTTCAAGGAAAAAAATGTTCTTTCTTCTAACCATTAGATTAGAGCTACAAAAATAGATAAAGGGGCAGGTTCAAAAAGGTGCTGAGCTCTTTCCCATATGCTTTAGAGAAATTAGGAAAATAACTACTAAGTTTTGCCACTTTTGCATCTTCTCCAAGTCTCCATCTGTAGGGAAAGTGTTTAGCTAGCTTACTTTTAAAGTATCAATCTRTATATAGGTGTTTTATACCATTTCAGTTACAGTGTCACTGGGGCATTTTTCAGACGGAGAATGTAAATACAGAAACACGATTCTTTCAGGCATTTACTGGCATAAACTCAAGAAGTGGCCAACTTCCTCTGAAAAGTTACACAAACTCATTCTATAAGTATGCAGTATGTCTGAGGTCCTCAGGTTATACGGTAATGGGTATCATAGAAATAGATAGATATTCATTATCGCTTCCCAAGGGAGTGTTTTGGATTAAATAGAAGTTAAAAGTGCCCACCAGAAACAAGCTCTTTGTTAAATGTGCTTTATCTTTTGGATATGAGCCGATTACAGTATAATTGCTGATAAACTTCTTTTGATCCACAGCAAGATGTAACTGCTTTGACCAAGTCATTAATTTCTCTTGTTGGTCTTAATTTAGGAGTTGTAAAGACACAAAGATGTGCTTCCTAGTGTGTCAAAATGGGAGGACGGTAATAATTGGAGGCAGATACAATTTGTTAAACATCCCCTAATGTAATACGAGGAGAAGAGTCTGCTGCGTGGCTCTCCATGGCACTGTCCAGGGACACRTTCTCTTCAAAGGACACACTCTGAAGTCCAGGTTGACTGTGAAGTCAATCTTGGTCTATGCTAGTACGTCAGAGGGTAGAATTTAGCCCGAAGTGTCTTAAAATAAAACAGTTTTTCAATGTTTTTACAGTAGTAAAACCTTGCTGTGGGAGGAGACTTTGGCATCATGCTTTTTGTATGCTTCTTTTCCAGTGCTACTCTGAGCCATGGCTCTTACTGCAGGTTTGAACTGGTGTGACCAGTGAACAAGCGTGCCCCGTAACTTGCTTCCTTCACAGAAGTGATGATACAGGTGTCGGCATGGCCGTGGTGACCACCATATGGCCAAGTCCCCATCCCATTCTGGATATTAGCACAGCTGAACTGTGGCAGCACTTGGGTCACTATACCAGTCCTGTTGAAGCTGTGCAGCAGGCAGGYGCAGGCAAGGTCTACAGTAGGTTTACAGCCTGTAAGTCTGCAGCCCGTGGCTTGCTTCAGTGCCTACAACCTGGAAGCAAGAGGCAGTTGTTTTCCAGGTTCCACCTAAAAGGTAGCATCTAAACTGTGACCTTCTGTGCCAAACTTTGTTCCAGAGCCAATTTGTAAATGCTTTGTATGTCAACTTCAGCTGGGAAGTCCCAGCCACTCTCAACCATTGTAACTTCCAAAAAGCCAACGGAAATACAGCTTTGATGTGTTTCTCTAGGTACTCAGATGCCATTGCATGTGAGGTATTATCATGAAAACCACATTATCACAGCAATTCAGGGCCTTTGGGTATCTGATGTTGCCAATTGCCTTCACTTCTTGCTGGTATGTAATTTGTCACTGGCATAGCCTACCCTGCTAAAATGCGCCCTTTGTGGGCAGAGGCAAAGCTAATATACTTTCAAAGTGTATTTGAGTTGCTTCCATAAATCACTGCTGTCACTGTGAGCAGTTTTATCACTTGCCAGAACAATATGTTACCTTCATGCTTTATAGTCTCGATACTATTCTGGACTTTTATTTGTGTAAATTCTAATGCACCATAACTTATTTTAGCAAATGAATTTGAGCAGCCCTGATTTTTTTACTTTTTTTTTTTTTTTTAAATGGGAACTTTGTCTTGATCTGTAAAGAGGACAGCACTTTTATGGGATGTGTTTTATAATAGTAATTATTATTTTTATTGTTAATTAGCTCTAAAAACACTTGCAGTTTGTTTTCAATTTGTTAATTTTCATTCTTTTAAGCAGTTAATGCAGCTGGGGTAGCTTTGTTTTGTAGCTCGTTTGCTCTCCTGCTCTGCTGCGTAGCAGGAAGAGCAGCTACACAGCCATCCAGGGCTGTGGAATCTCTGCAGCGAGTAGGACAGTGGGGAGATGCAGGAGCCTCCCTGCCACATAGAGTTTATTTGCTATCTGTGCAGAATATCCACCAAAGTAATCAATTGTGTGGATTTAAAATAAAAAAACCTCCTCAAATCCAGAAAGCAGTTGCAGACAAGCTTTCCTACCTGAGACCTGCAGGATAGCGTAACAGGGAAGTCACAAGTAGTTAATTGTGCCTAAGGCATAATTAATTCCTTCATCTGGTAGTCCTTCCCCTGGATCATAGAAAACAGCTGGGAGCATGAGCAGCATGAGGACTGTCAGAGCTGCGATGTGGAGCCTGGGCTTAGGCATGGGCGGGAAAGTTGTGTGTCAGCAGCCAGACCTGCTCTCCTGGGCAAGGACCAACTGTGCTCACGCCGTCTGCCGGCTCTCTCCCTGTCCGAGGCATGTTGGGTGCGACTGCTCCCACCCGCCAGCTCAGCCACCCCACTAAGCAGGTTCCTGGTGAGGTCACTGTAAGCTCTAGACAGACACAAGCTTATCCATCATATTTTTCTTCTCCTGTCTCAGTGGTAGATCTGTTTATGAGTGTGACCTGTGGACGCTTCAGGACCTTGCTGTTACTTGGATGCTCCTTGCAACAAGAGCCTCTCCTCAGCTCTCCTTTCTCAGGGATGCTCTGACATTAAATGCACTGTTTCCAGGACAGCCAGTAAAATGTCTCCTTTTTATGGCCATGCCTAAAATACCAGTGAATATTTATGAACCAATTTGCCATGGCTTCTCCTATGATGGGGAAAAAAAGTGCTTTTCTTTTAATTGATGCAATAGCTCATTCCAGAATATGAGAACAAGGTCTATAAAGTAGTCAGTTTTTATAACTAGAAAATTATTTATTTGCAACAGATGTATTTGCTAAAATGTGAAGATTGTATTCATCTGTTTTTTAGTTTGAAGAAGTTATGCTAATCGTTTAAAATTGAACAATGGCTCTACAGTAAGGAAAATGTATAGGTGTAGATTGAGTTCCTTGTCATGAGGAGCAGTCTAAAGGTATGACTTACATTGTCCTTTTTCAATTACAGAAGTTAGTGTTTATTCTCAAGGTTTGCACTTGGAATGAGCAGTAGTTGCTAAAGAACATTTTGCAGATGTGTTTGCAGATCCTGTGATTTTCTCTTTTCAAAAATTTTAGCTACACAGACATTTTCGGCAGATTGCCTAGGCATATCAGCTACCACTTCAGAAATGCATGTTGTAAATTTTACGTGGAGAGACATTTCTGGCAGCTGCTTTGCGGTTTGACTTTGAGCAGCTCCAGAAGTAGAATATGAAATCAGTTACCCCATCCAGACCACGTAAGCAAGAAACAAGTATTTTAGCCTAAGGTCGACTTGGATGATGATGCTGCATTAAATTCAGTGATGGTACGTATAGGAATGCATATATGCCCCTGCCCACATGCATAGATCATTTCAAAGGATCAGAGGAGCTAAGGATGGAGGATACTTGTGTTTCTGTGAAAAACCATTAAGAAGCCTGCTCTTCCCACAGAAGACATCTCTTCTACCTCATCTGAGCTGGTAGTTGCCTTTTAGCAAGCGTTCCAAAGCCTCTGCAAACCCTTTCAGGTTAATTTCAAAATGCCCATTCCTATTGGTTTCCTGGCAAATCTCTGATTTGCAGAGGCCTGTAGTTAAGACTTGTGCTCTGGCAAATGACTCTTACTCTGCCCTCTTCCTCGCCTTCCTGCCAGTATTGGCAGACTTCAGGCTCTGGGACTTTGGCCCTACCCTTGCAGGTGCTGACAGAAAAAAACCCCATCTTTTTTGGATCAAAGTAGGGTTCTTCATCCAACTGAAAATTTTGCAAAGCTCTGTATGTAACTCTTAGCAAATTCGGCACTCAAAGGTCTCTTCATATTATATATTATATTGGAGATCAGTTGTTTTTCCATTGACTTTATCAATTGAGTATATGGCACTTCTGAGCACTGCGGGATTTCAAAATGTCTCACGAAGAAGTCACCCCTCAAAACCTTATTTTACACATGAGAAAACTAATATGCAGAAAGGAGGAGTAATGCACTCAGGGTGTACTATGTCCCAGGCAAGCAAAAAGCTATCAATATTTATGATGTATGCACAGAAGAAGTTCTGCTCTTGGCTCTCAAATCTACCTTGACCACACACCCAGGCTGATCTTCAGTATTTATGCTGAGTTGAAGACTCCATATGTTTATGGTCTTTATTGTGCATTTTCCATAGCTCTGAATGCTTAGCTAGCATTGCTCATGAGTTCAGACTTTGCAAATACCTTTGGCCATGAAGATTGTAAACACAGCTTTGCTGGGGTTGCAAACTATTAAAAGTGTGCCGTGTGGCAGCAAATGCTTTGTGGCAGCTCTGCCCCAGTGATCTCTGACAGCAGACGAAGCACAAATATTCAGGAGACTTTCCTACATTTAAATGTGTGCTGTGCTTCGTTTTTTTGCTAATGAAAGTAAATTTTGCATCATTTACAGTTGCACAGTTGCAGATACCTTGAGGGGAGATAAGGGGATCAGGACTGATCCTATGGTTTTCGCAGTGCAAGTCTGCATACAATGCTTTTTACTTGACAGATCAGCCTTCTCAGGCTGTTGCACTAATTGGGTTAATCAAAATATTGTTGTGCAGAGATAATACTGGACCAGCTATAGCGGGAGTTTTCCAACTGGCTAACATGCCCCCTAACATCCCCCAGTGAAAGCTGGGGATGAGCAAGGGCAACGAGAAGTTTATTTCCATGTAGCTGAATTAAACCATGGTCTGGCTGGAAGCTTTGACGTCTGTTGACCACAGGCCTGATTCTAGGCTTGCTCGAGCCCACAGAAAAACTGCCGCTAGCGTGAGCGAGGCAGGGACTGGTGGAGTGACGTCTGCCCGTGTCCCAAGCACTGCTGTCAGCCTGTTGGCCAACTCAGGAGAGAGACTCAGGAATCAATGCAGAAACCAAGCAGTCTCTTCTGAAGCCACCTCCATCCTCCCTTTCCCTTTTCTTTTTCTCCTGCTCTCTTCAGGCCAAGATTTCTTGGCACAGCTGTGCAGAAAAGCTTGCTGCTGACAGTGTTGTATCTATTCATTCCTTTTGTGAATACACAAGGAACTTGTGTCTCCAGGTGTTAATACTCTTGTTTTCAAAAGTGCCACTAAACCCTTTTTAGAAAAGGCAAAGGTGAAAGATTACATCTACTGTGCATCCCCCTTTTTTCTTTTTTTAAAAAACGTAGTTCATATTATTTTGCCCACCCAATGCAAGAGTTGAAAATACATTTGTCTGTGATATGGAGATAGGCACGCTTTGCAGATTTAGCTGCCTGATTTATCAAAAGAGTTTATAAAACTGTATGAATGAGTTATTTTGCAGATTCCTTGGCTAATTAAAACAAAACAATTCTCAAATTCCTTTGAAATGAGACAATTCCCCTCCCCCTCCCCAGGCAACCCAAAAGATGAAACAAAAGCTTTAAATTGCCTACAGACAGTTAAATTGTTTCATTTCATTTAAAATATTTTTTAAATGTAAATAGAACAAAATTTTTGAAGTCTTAGAAGTTGGTAGTGTTCTA
The DNA here is from genome assembly GCA_035582835.1 of Phoebastria nigripes. Lineage (NCBI taxonomy): Eukaryota > Metazoa > Chordata > Aves > Procellariiformes > Diomedeidae > Phoebastria > Phoebastria nigripes. The sequence goes on from JAYKAV010000278.1 coordinate 2,078,640, forward strand.
TTTGGAATGTCAAAAGGGAATGGTTTTACTTTTTCAGACATTTTTGGCTTTTACTCACTTATTCCCTCCTTTGTAAGCTGAATAATTTGGCCACAGGTGAARCTAACTAGGCACTGGAGTGACTACCTCTGTAGATTTTGCTGTTCACCTCCTTCCAAGAAAAAGGTTTAGCTGGAAGATGCAGCCCAGTTTTAGTGCAGTAATCTGATGTATTGCTTTTGTACCTATGGCAGAATTGCAATTGGTAGTTGCATTTCTGCAGTGATACAGAATGGGGTGGATGCCTAGAACAGAGACTGGTACAAAGTACATGTAGGTACTTTTACATGTCTTTTGCCTTGTACTTCAAGGGGTAATGGACATGGAGGGTCTTAATGATAATGATTGTTTTAGTAGCAGAAAAGACCTAACCCAATTTCCTTAACAGCTCTTTTTAATTAAGAAAGACAAGAAAAGTAAACTGGGGTCTATTAGTGAACTAGAAGGGTTTAATTGCAAGATAAACACACGACTGGGAGCACTCTGTGCCACAGAAATGAAGTAAGTTAGACTCATCCCTGGTTGCCATTTGGTTTATTATTTGCCAGTAACTCTTGGTACATAGCTAGTGCTTAGTCTAATGGCACTTTCATATATGTACATATATGTGCATTGGGCCATGTGTGAATGCAAGCTCAGTCCCATCTTGCCCCACTTCCCAGCTTGTGGATTAAGCAGTGGCTGTGCGAAAGGAGAGTTGAGAAATTATTTGATTTCATATATTGTAGAACAGAATTTTATTGGAATGGAGCCTCTTTTTCCTTAGGTTGATTGCTATGTGCCTGGTCAAGCTTCTCAGAAGCCTTTTAAAGGACGCTAAGAATAAATGTGAATAAATGTGTCAGTATCTCTCCCATTGGAGTTCCCTTCCTTCAAGGGGCTGAGTTCCCTGGCCTCAGTCCAGAATTGTATTCAAGCCTGTAAATCATTGCTCTGAAATCAAGAAATTGGCTCATATGCTTAAAAGTTAAGCAAACGCTTAAGGGCTCTGCTGTACAGGGGCCAGAGTAATCACTGTGTTGCAGGCGAGTGCTCCTAATATGGTGTAAAGCCAGTTAAAGTTGATTGCTAACCCCAATAGTCTTTGGATTACGTTCTGCATGGGTGCACTTGGAAAAGATGRGATTTTAGTGGTTGGACCCATATGGGCAGACATATGCTCCATCAAAGTCCTGTTGGCTTCAGTATCATCCTTGCGTCTGTTTGCATCTAGCTGGGGGATGTAGCCCATAACTTGCTGTGCCCTTATGGTATAGGTAAATAAACAAGCACAAGTCCTTTTGCTCAGTGATTTGATATGTTAACCTATAGGTGTACGCAGAAGCAGTGGGGAGGAAGAATGCCGTCAGGCAGTGGCCGTGCCTTTGTTGCAGATGGTACTTGCAGTTGGTGTCACGTTTATGAAAACTCTCCTTGAGGCTGAGCCACAAAACAAAGCCCAGCTTGCAAGGGTGAAAAGCAGAGGTCGTTAGTGAGAATTTATGGTGCTAGCAGTTATTTACCCCATTCTGCCCTCAATAAAATGCAACACAGTACGGTGAACAATGCATCACCAGCACGCTGCAGCCTTCCTCCAATACATAGGATGTGGGCAGGAGCCTGCACCTGAAGCTCCGTGGAAGCAAACAGCRTGGCAGAAGCAGTTGAGAGCACATGGACCGTCATCTCTGTGATGTGCTGGTGAGCAGCAGCCTGCCCGAGCGCTCCCTGCTCGGGATGGGGCTCTAAGCACTAGTGCTCTCTGAGGCAGTGCACAGAGATTTTGGTGTGTTTTCCAGAAAAGTTTTGTGCAGTTGTGCTGTTTTTCTCCGGGCAAGTTGTTTCTCCTGGGTGCTTATTTTTCTGTCTCCACCTGTCTTGTCTATTCAAGAATGTGCCATCTTCAGTGCAGGGACTGCAGCTATTCCTTGAAGTTTGTACGGTAGCTGCCATGGTGGAGGTTCACCCTGGACTTGTGCTTGTAGATATTTCAGCAATGCCAAGAGCGAAGTTATAGATCAATACATGGGGGATTAGCAGTTTGTTTGCTCAGACCTGCTGTTATTTATTTGGGGGCAATCTAGAAAATCAAACTAGTGTAACGTAGCAATGAACCTGCTGAAATTCAGTGAATCTGTGGGTTCACAGCTTGCATGGAAAATCTGATCCTGCTGGTTTTGTATTTGTTCTTTTTTGGGATCACAATTTTGCTTGGGTGGCTAGCTGTCCCATTGCACACAGTTCTTACGGATTTTCTAACAAAAACAATGGACGTTGCAAATAATTGTTATACTGTGGCCAGGAACTGTTTTATATGGTCCTGCTTGACCAACCTGATCTCCTTCTATGACCAGGTGACCCACCTAGTGGATGAGGGAAAGGCTGTGGATGTGGTCTACCTGGACTTCAGTAAAGCCTTTGACACTGTCTCCCACAGCATCCTCCTAGAGAAGCTGGCGGCTCATGGCCTAGACAGGTGTACTCTGCGCTGGGTAAAAAAACTGGCTGGGCAGCCGGGCCCAGAGAGTTGTGGTGAATGGAGCGAAGTCCACTTGGCGGCCGGTCACGAGCGGTGTCCCCCAGGGCTCCGTTTTGGGGCCGATCTTGTTCAGTATCTGTATTAACGATCTGGACGAGGGGATTGAGTGCTCCCTCAGTCAGTTTGCAGACGACACCAAGCTGGCCGGCAGTGTCGATCTGCTYGAAGGTAGGAAGGCTTTGCAGAGGGACCTGGACAGGCTGGATCGATGGGCTGAGGCCAACTGCATGAGGTTCAACAAGGCCAAGTGCCGGGTCCTGCACTTTGGCCACAACAACCCCATGCAACGCTACAGGCTGGGGGAAGAGTGACTGGAAAGCTGCCTGTCGGAAAAGGACCTGGGGGTGCTGGTTGACAGCCGGCTGAATATGAGCCGGCAGTGTGCCCAGGTGGCCAAGGCGGCCAACGGCATCCTGGCCTGTATCAGAAATAGCGTGGCCAGCAGGAGTAGGGAAGTGATTGTCCCCCTGTACTCGGCACTGGTGGGGCCGCACCTTGAATACTGTGTTCAGTTTTGGGCCCCTCACTACAAGAAGGACATTGAGGTGCTGGAGCGTGTCCAGAGGAGGGCAACGAAGCTGGKGAAGGGTCTGGAGAGCAAGTCTTATGAGGAGCGGCTGAGGGAACTGGGACTGTTTAGTCTGGAGAAGAGGAGGCTCAGGGGAGACCTTATTGCCCTCTACAGCTCCCTGAAAGGAGGTTGCAGCGAGGTGGGTGTTGGTCTCTTCTGCCAAGCAACTAGCGATAGGACGAGAGGAAATGGCCTCAAGTTGCGCCAGGGGAGGTTTAGATTGGACATTAGGAAAAATTTCTTTACTGAAAGAGTGGTTAAACATTGGAACAGGCTGCCCAGGGAAGTGGTGGAGTCACCATCCCTGGAAGTATTTAAAAGACGTGTAGATGAGGCACTTAGGTATGGGAAAGCTGATGGAACAAAATGCCAGTTACCTTGAGCTGATAAACACAGATATAGAGTGAAGGTCAAAGAACAAGGAACGGGATTGCAAAACAGAAAAACAGAAACAAAGGCTTGTGCAAAAAGAAATAACGACTTAGGCTGCTGCCAACAGTAAAGTGCGTGATAAGGGAGATGTGACCAATTAGTAAAGTTTTAGCGGCGCGTGCTTTGTCTATGATCGCGTGAGCAACAATCAGCAAGATATAAATAAGAAGAAGTTGTGTAAATAAAGGTCTTCGCTCTGCACTATCCCCGGAGTCCGTGATTCATTCCCTTCACTTAGGGACATGGTTTAGTGGGGCATGGTGGTGTTGGGTTGTTGGTTGGACTTGATGATCTTAGAGGTCTTTTCCAACCTTAATGATTCTATGATTCTATGATAGAATGTAAACACAGACACAGGTACATATAGGGAGTGTTACACAGGGTACTGTTCATCTAATGAGCTACAGTGACTTGACCATATGTGCTTCCAGCCTGCTCCATGCGCGAAGGCTTAACCCACCTCCTGCTCTGCTTTGCATTCAGCACAGAGCAGTTGTGCATGGTCAATTTGCGTAGCCCAGCTGATGATCAGTAACTTGGACATTTATTGTTATCTTCCTGTATCTTGAGCCCTGTCACTCATGTCTGCAGGTACTTTTGGCTGGAAGTCTGCTGTCCTTGGAAAGGCCAGGCTCGTATCATTCTGATGCAATCGCAAAGAAAAATCTCTCTAGTGGACTATCTTGAGTTGATGTTACTTGACTGTTTTCATTATTTATACGAACCCTCCTGGGCAGCCCTGTGCTGGACTGCTGCATCACACAATGTGGAGCTGTCACATCCCCTGCATCCCACCATTAAAGTGGGTGGTTAGGTTAGAGCTCAGTGGTTGCAACAAACGGGCTACTATTTAACTTTTTTAGYGCTCCATTTTATCTGATATTTGTTTCTACTGATACAGATACATGTGTGTGTGTACGTGTATGCATACCAAGAGTTAAGTTAGTGCCAATTTTTTTTAATAAGGGTTTGAATTTATACCAAGCTGTAAGTTTGTACCAGCTACAGTATTGATATTCCTGCCCTGAACTACAGGAAGTTACCATTTCACCTGGAAAATATTCCCATGTGAAAATGAATACATCTGTAACAAAGGTTATATTTTGCAATTCTGGCAAAGTACAGTTTTCTGGGTAGAGAGATGAGAAAAGAGCAGTTTGTTCTCACAGTCTTCAGCCAAAGCTATTGTTCTGGGTTTTTTTCTGAAAATAATAGTAATAAAATAGTTAATCATATGCTTCATTTCTTCACAGTTCACTGTAAATCTTAGCTTTAAAGAAAATTCAGTTTTTCTGCAAGAATGTATGGACACTTTGTCTCTGAATTCAGCAGAATCCTGAACATAATGTTATGTAGTCATTCTAAATGAAGACCCTCTATAATGTTTTGCTGGCAAGGGCATCTCTCTAGATGCCACTTTTCAATGTGAGGCAAAACCTACAGCACGTTGTATGCCAAAGGAATGTTACTATCAACACTAATGAGTTTTTACATTGGTATTTTGGTTGTATATTAGCTATTCAAAAATCCCATAAAGAGGAATCGCAGCAGACTACAGCAGTATAAGAGCCTATGGCCATAGTAAGGGCTATGACTAGATTTGCATCTGTTTTAGTCTTTAAGCAGTAAATCTCTGTTAAGAGCAACCCACAAATTCTCAAGAATGATCTATTGGCCTGCCCATGGGTCTGCGTTAACTCTCATTAACGTCAGCGGGATAGGCGGGCAGGGGCTGAGAGCAGAAGGGATTATATTTGTTTTTTCCTTAGTGCTATTCGGGACCTGCCTGATGTCACAAGAACTGCACACCAGCTTGCGATACGTCCCTTCAGTGGCTTAGCTCCGTGGGGATGAGAAGGCTTCACCCCTCTCAGAATAATGTTTTCCGGGTCCTGCAGTACCCTCCCTGCAGGCACCTCAGCTGGCTTTGGGCATCTACACCGCTCCAGTGTAAACCCTTGCTCATCGTGCTGGCCAAAGGGAAATGCTTTCCAAAGCCCGTCTCCCCAAAGCTGTGAGCCTGTTCACGTGACTCCATGGGTTAACTTAGTTCAAAAGCATAAAATACTTTCCTCCTCTCTCTCGATATCACCTGTGTCGTTTGCTGGCTGAGTGACTTTTTTTGTTTGTTTTTGGTCTCCAATAAAATGCAGAAGCCTCAGATTACCAAAACAGCTGCACATGCTTTGTCTGGGTTAATGCATTTAAGTCAGGCTCCAGGGTCTGGGTAAGTGCCAAGATCCTGGATCAGCTGCTTTACCGGAATTATGCTGCTGTAATGGAGCCCTGCATTATTGTGTTGCAATTATTTTGGCTTGCAGCTGGCTGTTCCCTCTATATTTTTACTGAAGTGAGATAAAAGGATTTTGTCTTAAAAATAGAATTTTCTTTTCTGAATCTTACAGAAGTTTTGAGTTACATACCATGTCTGTAAGAGCTGCCCCTCCGTTTATCTTCAGATTTATCTTCAAGGAGAAGAGCAAGTAATTTTTGTAATAGTTTTTGAAGAACAGGAACAGTGCTAAACGGTCTCAAAACATAAAATAAAAGTATATTGAAAAGAGAATAAAATGATTAAAGTGTCATGTGATAACATGGTTTTAGGTTCTCAGCAAGAACAGGTTTATTTTCAGCATCAAGCCACTTATCAGTAGCAAGTTGTTCTTAAAGCTGTCCCTATAATTTGGAAACCCTTTGTGTAGACAAGTAAAAGAATAGATCCAGATTTTAAACTGAAGAASAACATTTCCCCAACCTTGAATATCCTATATTTGTATCTATTCAAGCTCTTTTTGATGCCTATTTATATACATTTCTTGTTAAAGGTGTGTAAGGTTCTCTCAGGTTCTCCAGTTGATAGCAAAAAGTAAACTGAATGCAGTCATTTATCTTTGCACTGTTCAACTGTGCCCTTCTTCATGTTCTTGTTAATAATGCCAGGTCTCCCAGGAGCGCGCTCTCGCAATTTTATCACATAAGCTTTTCGTTTGACCTTACCTGCTGTTCCCCTGGAACATTGGGGGGGGGGGGGGGAGAAGCCCAAAATGTCAGGCTGCCTTAATTAAAATTTTAGTCTCAGAAGATGTTACAGTATGTGATTTCATTAGGTATATAATGAAAGTATTTAATCATACTGCTTATTTGTCTGGGCCTTCTTACTTGGTAGTGAGGTCACCAAGTCTTAAAACAACTCTTTTAAGGTGTGGAAAAGTGAGGGGTGGGTGTGCATCTTAAAGTGATTCATAAATTCATTGTATCCGTGATTTTGGATGTTTGCCCTAAAAGTAGTTGCTTGGATGATGAGGTAGAAGGCTCTAAATAACAGTTCAGTGCTCTTTGCGAAAACCTTTTTCCCCCACGGGACGGCAAGCATGCATATAAATGTTTTTTTAAAAGATAATGCTATTCCTTGTCTCCAGCAGTTGGAACTTGGCATCATAGAGAAAGGGTAAAAGAAAATCTAATGGGTGTTTCTTTGGCGCTGACATGTAAGAAGCTCTAAATCTCACGTGTGATATGCAGCGTTACTTTCATCATTTCTCATTGGCATTATCTAAACCACCATAACAGGAGGCTTTCTACCACCCAGATGAGGCCATTTGTTTTATGCAGTGACTATTCTTGAGGAAAAGTCTCTGCACAAAGCRCCCTCTCTTAGCTTTTGTAAAGATGTACCTTATTCCAGCTTATATAGGACAAGCAGAGTTAAAAAATAGATTTGTGAGGCCCTGATCCTGCACATTTTTTGAACTGGGAGGGTTTGCATTGCTAGGGGAGTTGTGTTATTCCCCTGATTTTTTTTTCCATTTTGTTAGCAGCCAAGAAATGCTCCCAGTCGGCCGTGTTGTCTTGGGTAGCACATGAAACCATCCATGCTTCGGACGCTCTGTGCCTTGGGTTTCTTCCAGCCCCTGGGGTTGCAAAACAAGTAAAACCAGGATTTCGTATAGCTTTTTGAGGAAGAATAAGTGAAGAGGACAGGGAGGGGCAGTTCAGCTAGATAAGACAGATCCTGCTCTAGCCGTTGGACAGAACTAGCCACATGGGGGATTTCAGAGCTGTCATCCGCAAAAAAATTTCTTGTGTATCAGGGTATTTTCATCAGCAATTTTTACCAAATCCAACAAATAGGGGTCTCTGAAATAATGCAAAATTGCAGCAAATTTCCAAATTTGATTTTTTCTTCTTCTGAAGCTGGACGAAGATGTTTTTGCACTATTGATTTTGTGGGATTTGTAGCTTTGTAAACCAGAGAGAGAAAGGGGGAGGGGAAGACAGACAAGCTGTCTTCTAACCAGTATTTTTCTTCTTTCTTTTGTGGTAATAAATCTTACTGGCTTGTACCTCTGATGCATATACATCTTGCTGAGTTCCATAATGCAGCTGAATTTGGCTCTTTCTCTGTGGGTCTGCTTGATCTGTGGCTGTTGATTTGCTACCAGGTTCGGGAAGCCTGAATGTGCTCTCAGCAAAGCTACGGCYAGCTTAGGAACCAGGGAGCTATGATTCTGGCAGTATTTATGTGTTGAGACTCTAAGTTCAAAATCCTACAGTTTTATAACCTCAGCTCTGCAGAGAATTATTCGAGTCACTGTCATTGTAATCAGTTTAGGAATATATTTACCATGTTATGTGTTTTCAGTGAATGTAACTGGAGTGCCATTAGCTAAAAATTGTTTTGATCTCGCACAACTTGAAAGAATCGATGTCGTTAGTTTTAAATGTTGAAAACAAAAGTAGCGTAATACCCCATGCTTTCCCCTGCAAGCTGTACTGCTGGAGTGGGATGTGCTTTTACCTGAAATGAAAGAAGCCAAACTGTAAGTCACTTATGTGAAAAGGCTTCTCTTCTTTTTGAGGGTCTGAGCCTGTGGAGTGCCGTGGGGAGAGGAGTCTGTGTGCTGCTGTGGTTGTTGGCACATGCACTGTTTTATGTGTGTTATAAGCCACCTCATACCTCCAAGTCATCTGTTGCTTCTTAAGACTCCTTTATTTCAGGCATAAGTTTTTTCCTTTGTATGTGTGTGAAAACTAAATAAAATAATTGTATGGTCTTATGTTTTGAGGGGAAAGGGATGGATTTTTAGCATTAAGCTATTATGTATTTGTCCTTCTAGCTCACGTGGTATCCAGTTCACACCCATAAATTATCTGCGATGTCTTCAAGTGGAACACAAAGCCCCAATTATCTTCCTAGGTCAAGACATTTTTATGTGTATTGCAGAGAGAAAGCAGACACAGTAGGAGTGGATTGATCAACTGCAGCAGATTTGGTTTGCAGCGTGCCTTGGATTTTAGATCCAAGCTGAAACTACAAAATTGTTTACAAAGTGTTTTGGATTCCAGCTGCACAAGATGCAGTTGAAATCTTCAGACTCACACAGAAAATGACACACCAGCAGGGAGACATTAATTAGTGTGTCTTCTGTGGGAGTCTTCCAAACTGCACACACTTTGGGGAGAGGCTAAAATCAAAAGCAGTTTAAATTTATAGCTTAATTTTATGTTTTCTATGAGACATTTAGTCCATCATTTGTGCTGAAACTGGCCAGGTAATGACCAACTGCATAATGGGAAAAAAACCCAACTATTTCCTCAGCAGCCACCCAAATCTAACGCGTAACACCTGGACATGAGAAGCCAGTCTGAGCACAATGCCTTGGAGCAGCACTCCTCTAGAGCAAGCAGTATATGGGGAGATACTGTAGCTGGTAATTACGATGTTCATGTAGGAGGTGAAACATCTGGTTGCAATCCACTACTTGAGTATCTCATGCGAGGTAAGGAGTGTTGGCAAGAGGGACTGACGGACCCCTGTAGCAGGGAGGGCTTTGTTCTGGCTGCTAGAAGCCCCTTGCCTCAAATTCCTGCTTTCAKTTGTGCTGGGAAGGGATTTCAGTATGCACCTCCCACAGCTTGGCCAACTGTCCTAAACACAAAATTCCCCAACTTTGCTTCCTTTCCTCGTATTTTACAGATAACATTTAGGGTCTGCTTGAGAATCAAAAGGCTCTTTGTGTCAAGACAAAGTGTTTGATCTTGCCAAACTGCTTGCTTCATTTTTTTTCTTCCTTCCAGTTTTGCAAGTACTTTGGGATGGACCAACTCAGAGCTTTTGGCAAATAAGTGAGTTGCCAAAAACTTTACCAAACTTACTGATGTGTGCATGACTGAATTACAGTTTTACAATGACATTTTTTCTTCTCTGATTAGTAACTTACCATGGGCATTGTAAGTTTTTATGATTATAGAGTAAAAGCTATATCCAGCCACTTTAATACTTTACCCATAGCTTATTTTAAAAAGTAAAGGAAAATGTAGCCTAGCAAAATTGTGGGAATAGATGCCGATCGTATTCTTCAGCCTACAAAACCTACTGAGCACTACTCTACCTGGGGCAAAGTAAACTAAAATAGGAAATAGCCCTTAGAATATCCACCATACACAGGTGAACTCTCTGCTTGTGGAGTGAATTGTGTGGCATTGCCAGTATGTGGTCGAAGGAAGCAGACTGGGAAGAGGATCCTGTCTCACATGCAAAAGATTAGTCGTTTCCTTGGAAGACAGGAAAAGTGTTAAGAGCTAGCTGGCTAACATTTTCATAAGGATTTCAAGTCTGGAACATGTAATTTAATGCTCTGAATAATACTGGACACAGAGCACATGCTAATCATATCTTTATTCCTAGAACTTCTTACTAAACTGATGAATATCATCTAGCAAGCTGTCCATCCTGGTTTTAGAGGTTTCGGGTGATAGCAAATGTGCTTCCTCTCTGGGTAAATGGCCCCCTTGATAATTATAGGGTCTGTTGAAACTTTGAATTTTATTTCTAATCTGAACAGTTCTAGGTTTATCTTCCAACCATGTAGTTTTATTATACTATTTTCTATTCTGTTCAAGAACTATCTACCAGCAGATACCTCTTCATCTTTTGAATAAATTGAGCAGAGTGAGCTCACTAGGTCTCCCAGGAAGAGGTGCACTTCCTGACCTCAGATCATTTTTGTAGCTCTCTTCTCTGCCCTTTCCAGTTTGGGGGAGTCTTCTGCAAATGTTAAGCCCCTGTGGTAAGTGCAGCACATGGGACTGGGTGCAGAATCTGCTGTTATGCTATTTTCAGTACATCACAGTGTATTCCCTTGTGTCTGCACCCAGAGGGGGTGCTTGCTCCCCTTGGCTTTTCCCTGGGAGCTCAAATTCAGTCTTTTCCCCGGTGCTCCTGGCGGCAGTGGCAGCGGAGGCTGAGCTGGTCCATACTGGGGCCGAAGGGCAGAGGTGCCGGGCTGAGAAGGGCACTGCAGTAGTTGTGGAGCAGGCAGGAGCGTGGCCAGAGCTGCACAGCCTTGCACCCAGCCCACTTAGTCCTGTTGAGGTTTCCCTTTTGAATTTCTTTTGGGCCTTGCTTGCCTGAGCTGCTGCAGCGTGTTGCCAAGGTCGGCTCGGCTTCTCCCGAGTGAAGCGGGAAGGGAGCAGATGAGCTCTCAAATCACTTCACATCAAAACCACTGTGAATTTATGCATTCCCATCGGATGGGCTTAGATGCAAGGACGCTGTTCAAGTGGTGAGAGTACGATAAGAGTACAGTAAGATTTGCAGTTCAGGGACTCGTGCCAGACCACCACGCTTGTCAGCTGAAGTGCTGATTACTCTTTACCCAGAGTGCTGATACACATATTACAAAGCTATCTTCCTAATATATGCTTCAAATCTAACATGAGCAATGAAACAGTCCCTCCGAACGTGGACATGCTATTCATGAAGGATGTATGCTGAGGCCAGTAGAGCACCAGATATGCTTTAATTACAGCTCTGGGTGACGTTACTGGCAGAGGTGTAAGACCACTGCGTTTTATCTTTTGAGCTCCATAGCCTCATCAAGAAATTAAAACATTTGTGGGTCTTTCATGCAGTCTTTCTCCCCCTGGGATGTTTAAGTTAGCTGACTGTCAGCATGGTGATGCAGGCTGTAAAGGTTCAGAGAATTACCTTGATGGTATGACAGCCTCTTCCATTTCGACTGCAATCCAAGGCTCATTTTTCCTCTGAGGCATTCATTGAAATTCTGTGCACGATTTGTTCCTCTGGTTGTTTAACAATGTCTCTCATGTTTGCCCTGATTTAAAAAAATCCTCCTTTGTAGCAGAGATAACATAGAGCAGGATGATATAATTGCAGTAAAGAGGCCCTGGAGCTTGCAGTAATAGGATAGTTCATCTGATGTGTACTGCCATTAGAAAATAACGCACGTATGTATGTTCTCAGGGGACAGTAAAGAGGCTTTTAAGGATTACACTTTATGTAGTATGAAAGCTCATGAGCAAAAGAGCAAGTATGAAGAAAACTATTGCTGCAGAGAGCATGGTGCCACTTCCTGTTCTCACTCGTTTCCTGACACCTGTGTAGCTCCAAAACATCCATCTCTGCCCAGCAATGCATGGCTTTTCGTGCACTGCAGTTGGTTCCCAAGCCTTTTGAGAACACTGTCTTATTTTCATTTCACTGAAAAATAAATAGCGTGTCAAAAGCATGGCAGATCTGAGTTCAGGATTGAAACTGCTGTGTGTGTACAAAATAAATAGTTTTGGGGGAATAGTGATCTCTGTTAGTTTGTGCCCTCAAGAAAAAGAAGGATTTGCTAGAATGATATAGTTTCATGAATGTTGCTGAAAGGTTGATGTAGTAAGACTATCAGTTATGCAGAGTCTCAATTCTCCCCCCTCCATTCTTTTCCTGGCCAGTGCACAAAAACATATAAAGACATCAACACACAGTAAATACTTAGGGTTTCAAATGTTACGTGGCATGCAGAGTCAGAGTTGCAAAGTTTGGACTGTGGAGGTGGAAAATTCAGAGCAGCTGGTTTCTGATATTAACAACTTTTTGTTCAAATGGATTGCCACGTAGAGTACCAATTCCTTCCCCTTGCATTTTTGCTGAACCAGAAGCCATCTAGCAGAACGGACTTGGGCTTCTTTGTTTTTCACAGCATTTTCCTCTTGCTTATAGAGCTTGTTGTAGATAAAGAAATTAAGTCACCTTTTCATGGTCTGTACCCTCTCTGCACTATTGTAGTATATTTTTGTACCTTGTCAGGTTTTTATGTCGAATGGAATGGATGAACTTGCATCTTTCTCCATATATTTAACATAGTAAAGGGTCARAGTTTGCTATCAGGTAAAGGGAAGTGGCTTCACTCGAGTTGCAGAGCCTCAGCAGGGAAGCTGGATTTTGACCAAATGCTCTACTGGGGTTCTGCAGCAACGTCTGACATCCATAACTTCATTATATTCCAAAGGGTACTAATAATAATTAAAAAGAAGTCCAAGAATATTAAGTGAGGAAGAAATGGCAGCCAGCATCTTTGCAAGGACACAAGCAGGCCAGTAACCTTCTTAAACATCCCTGTTTCCACCCACAAGTCAAGGGAGCTAGTGGTCAAGAGACTGCTCTACCTGTTTCTGGGCCAAAGAAGTGACTTCATTTCCTTTAACGGCAAAGAAGGTTCAGGGGACAACGTAATCAGATTCTTACGTTAATACCTCTTTGCTCCCATCTGATCACATTGGAAGTGTGTTAGAGTGCATGTGAAGTATTTTTTCTGCTTGTATTGAGGCCCGTCAGAGCGTTGTAAGGGGCTCGCAGAGGGAGTAGGAAAGAGGTCTTCTCCTGGCTCCCAGGGGTGTAAGCAGGACTCTGCATGTTGGGACAGGGGTGAGGGGTGCATATGCCCTATGGGCAGGAGAAATTGCTGAAGTCCTTGAAGAGTAATAAAATTGTTAAAATAATAACCCATAACCTAGTGGACCTCAGCTCTTAACCCGTCCCCTTTTTGTATTCCTGCACCTAAAACGTGGAGTGGTTGTGCCAGGTACTAAGCAGCGTTTGCTAATACAGAGGAAGTTTTCAGGGCAGAGGTACACGTTACAGTAATACCCCCATGAGATGATGCCTACGTGTTCAGCATAAGGGTAGATACTTAGTCATTTCTGTAATTTTTTGTTTCACTTTGATAGTCAAGTCTGTATTGGGCAATAAATTCGTCATATTTGGAGAATCTGGAACACAAAGCTGAGGTGAAGAGACAGCTGTATGTTCAAACATACAGTAGAGTATCAGCAGTAGTCTGATTACAGTAATGATAATGCAATTATATTTACTAGAGGTAACAGAAGGGCTTCTCTCCACTTGACCCCAGTGGTGTCTGTCTGTCTGCAGAGCACCAGTCCACTACCTTGTGCCAGTACATCATGGTCCATCTCTGTGAGCCCAGATCCAATGTTTGATTGCATTCCCCAACTTAGTGTCACTTGATCCCTGGTCCACCATCAATCTGTCATTCATTACAATATCTGGGACTTACTTTGACAACCACAAGTGACAGGAGATGAATTATCTGTTGCTGTTTCCGCTGTCAGTTGACTCCTCTCTGCTTAAACTTCCAGTCTTGCAAATACCAGAATAGTAGTGCTAAATTTTTTATTTCTGTACTTTCTCCCCCTCCCCCCCCATAATTGGTATACTGGAGCAGAAGAGGACTTACAATTTTATTATTGCTGTATAAGCCTTCTGTAAACTCAGTTACAGCACTTCTGATGTTGGTAATTTTTGTGACTAAAAAAATATGCTGACACTGTGTTTGTGCATAGGAAAAGAGCAAATTTGAATGTATAATAATCTGGTGCATTTGGGAGATGTTTGATGCTATATGCCAGCCAAGTTAATCACTCATGGAATTAATTTTTTTTTTTAATTTTGCTCAGTTGACTGGAGACATTAATCTCATATCTATGGAAAGGCATCTTTAATGCCAAAAAATTGATCAGACATTTCTCTGGCATCAGAGAAGATTTTGAAGGAAAGCTATCAGCTGACAATAGACTGGCAGAAACAGAGATATTGGTTACTTTATTTTTCTTACATAATGAAGAAATACCCAGGTGATGATTTCCAATTCGTGAAGTATATTGAACCATGTACTGTATTCATGAATATAAATTGAGCAGATGTGACACACATTTTTCATATAAAAATAACACAGCGTTGCTCCTTCTGATAATTCTTCTTTGCCTGAAATATGCTTATTCTGAGAACATCACTACAGAGTTAATAGTGCACTGCATAACTGCATGTTAAAAAATATGACTGCTAAAGGACAGGGAATGTCTTAGGGAGAAATTGTTCATAGATTTATAATGACTGTGCCTGGCTGCATTTTTCAAGGACGGGATCTTTCTGCATCTTCCTTTCCTTTCCCACTTTTTTCTGCTAAATCCTTCATCTCTAAATAGTAGCATCACCCAGCCAGCCCACTTCCATCCAGCGAGACTCATTCTCAGGCTGGATTGTGTTGCTGCCAAGCAGCACACCGCACCGCTCACACTTCACTTCCCATCCATGCTTCTGCCTCATTAGCAGCTTTGCCCTCCAGATCATCCAGACTTTGCCCATTTCTCAATTAGTCCTAGAGGAGCCGTCCCAGCAGAAAACCTGCAATGTTGTGGTGACTTTGAACACAGAGCCAATCACAGGTTGAAACAGAAGCATCAGCTTCTCATCCCTGGGCAGTCACTTGTGTGTCAGCAGTGTTCCCACTGAGCAACGGGGAGGACCAGACGCTCCCTAATTTATGATTTTCCTCTTTTGCCAAACACGAAACTAGTAGGGTGGAATATGACCCTTAATATGCTCTAATTGTATAAAAAGCCTTGCAAGGAGGAGCCAGTGTGTATACAGATGTTCTTCTTGATTAAATAAAGCCTTCTCTGTTTACATCATGCTAGGGAGCTGCACTACAAGAAAGGTAAGAGGGTAAGATAAGAAACGTGACCTGAAAGAAAACTACCAGGTTAGACTGTGAAGGCCAAATACTGATGTCCTTGAAGCCAGTGGGAGTTTTGCCTCTGAGGAAGTAGCCAGAAGGCAGTAGCACCCTGTGTCTGTTCAGGGCTTCACAATCCTGCGCCACAGTCAGGCATCCCTCAAGGTGGTCTCTGCCACGGGGTTGAAGAGCACGAGGAAAGTGAAAGTGTGCTGCCCGTTGTGTTAGCCTGCCAGGGCTGTCATTTGTTTATTCCCCTTCGATTTTTCACTTCTAGTAATGCTTCTCTAGAAATAGAGCAACTTTTTGACGAATGGAGGGAGAAATGATGGGATCATTTGCTGTTCCTTAGAACAGTTTTATTTTTGCCCCTGCAAGCGACAGGGTATTTGAAGACGGCTTTCTTCTTCCAGGTTACCAGCCTGTCCTGCCGAACCAGCAGCAGGGGTTCCAGGGTCTCATGGGAATGCAGCAACCGCCCCAAAGCCAGAACCTGATGAATAATCAACAGGGAAATCAGGTGCAAGGCATGATGGTGCAGTATCCAGCCATGTCGTCTTATCAGGTACTTGGAAGCCATAAAGAAAGACTGATTTTCTCAGAGTGTGCCTGATTGAATTAAGTTTTCCTATCACAGAATGATCTTTATTACTTCATTAGGACAGTGTGTGGCGGGAGGCCTCCTGATAAATATGCTTCTAAGTCAGATTGGTTTCTTTGCTTCCTGTTTACGTATTCTTACTACTCCCGATTTTCATTTTGAATTGGGAATACTTTAAATGAACTATTTATTACAGCCTGCAGTGCGGGTAAAATGTCACAAAGGATGAAGGAATTATACTTCTTCCTGTGAAGAAAATGAATTAAAAAAAAAAAAAAAAACAGACAGACAGAACATGGTTCACTTTTTTTACCAGTGCAATATTGTTTCCTGTAATGAAGTTGAGGGCTTTGCCTGATCCAGTTAAAAATTACTCATCTGTGGAGACTCCTGCCAGGGATCTCACCATGTCTTCTATAACAAGCTGTAGCCAGATAGATGTTTATTTATTGGATTTTGGGGAGAGGAAGGTGGCTTGATTTTTACCAAGTCCCTAAGCTACCCAGATGTATTTCCCCAACTTTATACCTGGATTCTGTGAAATGTGAGAAGTGACCTGTGCTTATGTTTCCTGCTGGTCCCTGTGGAAAGTTAAGAAACTAAATGACATCTAACTCATTTTAATAGTTTGCACTGATTGAGCAGCCGTTCATCTTTTCCCTCAGCTTCTCTGAAAACACTACAGCAACCCAGATGGAAATGGGGGAATTGCTTGTGGGTAAAATTTTCCTTAGGTCTTCAGAATTACTACACTGAAAACGTGTTTTAAACGTTAATGATCAGGTTAAAGGTTTAGACCTTTTAGATGGCCTAGATATACCAGGGTTGAGTCTTCTGTTTGCACTGATCCCAGAAATCCACATTCAACTAGATCATGACAGAGCCACTTAGTAGACCCAGGGGCAGAGAGATTTCTYTCTAACCCTCCTCCAACAAAAGAAGATCCTCAGGGATGAGAACAGTTCTGAGCAGCAGAGAACGACACATTTTGGCAGAACATGTTGTATACTCAAATTCAGCTGGAAGGAAGATAGGAATGCTTGGGACCTACTTTAATTTGTTTACTAATTACTACTTTTTTCCTACGTATTTCCGTATTCCTACCTAGGTGCCAATGACCCAGGGTTCTCAAGGATTGCCGCAACAATCATATCAACAACCAATCATGCTACCTAATCAATCAGGTCAAGGAACACTTACAGCCACTGGAATGCCTGTCTACTGTAATGTCATACCTCCTGCCCCACAGAACAACCTACGGTTGATTGCCCCACACTGCCCCTCCAATAACGTTCCAGTTATTTCTGCCAGCTGCAGGACAAACTGTGCGAGCATTAACAATGCAGGGTGGCAGGTCAAGTACTGACACTGTGGCTTATTGTGGATATACGAGGATAGCGGTGCATTATTTGACAAATAACTCATGGCCTTCAAATGAAGAGGAACACAACAGGATAATCAGTTGAGGACATAAGAACTGACTATGCTCAAGTGATTTGCTGCTGGAAAAATCTGTAAAAAAAAAAAAAAAAAAAAATTTTGAAAAAAAATGTTTGCTGGTTAATGGTGCATATTTTTGTCATGTCTGCTAGGTATGCCTTTATAGCTTAGCTAGTGACATGAATTCATTGAGGTAAGATTTTTTCCTACCACTGAACACCACTGTGTAGATTGTAATATCCCTGATTCGGATTAGTTTTGTACTTTGTGTTGAGTTTGTGAAGCTAAAAGTATTTAAAAATATAATAAAATCACATTGTACCAAAGCTGTAATGGAAATGAAAAAAAAAAACAAAAACAAAAAAAGAATTACTGAATGGAAGGAATAATTTATATACACTATAGAGTTTTTTTATGGATATATACTGTATTGTAGTGCTTAATCACAATAAAGCTATTTGACCTCATGGAGAAAGGTCATGTTTCTACCACCTGCTTGGTCTCCTCTCTGTTTCTGAGTGAGTGAACTTCCCTTTGGTTCTGCATTGTCTTGTTTCAGGTGAAGCTACGGAGGGAATGCTGCTTAATGGGCTTACGGGAGTTTGATGAGAAGGCAACATACCTGTGTCTTAGCATACAGTACCATAACAGCTAAGACCACTTAGAAATTGTAGTGTAGACACCCAGAAAGTGTTCAATGAATGACGTACCAGATCATCTTAAACTAAGTTTGTGCTTTTCCAATCCCTAGGACCAGTAATGTCACAAACACAATTCACCACTGCTACAAGCCTCTACTAAGTCATACCTCTTCAAGAGGCCATACAACAGTTGTATATAAGAAGACATAGATGTCCCATGATATCCCATCCACTGRCTGGAAGATCAGTTGCTACCGATGTAGCAACCACAGTACCCAGCAATTCTTCTGCTACGTAGAGATACTCTACCCAATTACTGGTACTCCAGCTTTAAAGCCATTTTGCAACAAAAAGATGACAACCTAAGAATCTGGCCCATCATGTTCAAGTAGTGGGGATGAACAATATATTTGGGGGTTTGGCTATTAAAACATGCAGCACAGTGGTTTGCCAGAAATTTTTAGAACTTTTTTTTAAATTCCTGTGACGTTTCTCGTTATGTCCATGTTCACTCAAATTCCCAGCTTGTTCTGATAAATTATTCTTCATTCATAAATGCTGCATGGAGTTCCTCGTTCTGCTTCAATGGTGACAACATTTGAGTCACAAATGTGTTTACCAGACAAAAGCCTGTGTCATTTTTGACTTAAGCTGCATTTTTGATCCGTTTTGAACACCTTTAAAGTAGGTAGGAATTGAGCACTCTAGAATTGTGCATACGCATCATGAAAAAGCCTGAGATCCTTCTGTGCATAAAATCTGTATGTGTCATAGTACGATTTTAGGTGCACCCAAGATGACAGCAGCCTACAAGGCCCTTGACCATTGTTCATCTGAATGTGAAACAGCTTTTATTTTACCTTTAAGACGGGTGGCCTTTCCTTTATGTACTTCAGCTGTGGAAGCAGGAACTGGAAGAGCTACAACCCATGTTTAAAACAAACATTTTTCTTTTCTATACAATGAACAGATCTTTCAGAGTTCAGTCTTTTTTTATATATGTGTCTTAAAGTGTGGAATCTAGTCCTATGCAATCATAAGAAAAACAAACACTGAATTTTATGTAGTGTAATCATGATTCATTTGCTGAGAAACTGTCAAGAATATGAGCAGGTAAGTAAACACAGTTCACTCTTCTATTAGAGGTGAAATGCCTTGGGAGAGCCTACTGATTGATTTTTTTTTTTCCTTTTTTAAATCGAGATACTGCATTTGAATTTTGTCTGTGACCCTGAGCTCTCATTTCAGATGCCCTGCATTGTATGGCTTATTTCCTTTTAATGTTTTATATACTATGGAGGTTTCTCTCCTAGCATTACTGTAATGACACATAATTGGGTTTACTGCTGCTGAATGACTGATGGCTGAATGGCTGTCCTTCTCTGTCAAGGCTCCGGAGTCCAGCAGGAAGGACCTGCAGGTGAACTTGCGCAGGACAGGTTGTGTGTAGCCAGGCTGAACGAGAGGGGGGTGGGGGGCGAATCCCTGTGCACGTGGTGTCTGGAGTGAAGAGACCCTTTGGTAATCACTATATTTAAGTCCCGTTTCTTCTGTTCTCTGAAGCACTACTGTTACCTTATTGATCTTCCTTCTTGTCAGAGAACTATGAATGAATTGCGTGGTAAAAAAAATCCACCCTCGGCATCATAGATCGATGGCAAACTGGGATGTAGATGCTCTCACTAGCGATGGGGAAGGGAGTCAGAAAGCAAAGCCTAGGAATGTTGCTTCTGTAAAGATACAATTTCCTCATGTCCTTGTGCCACTTTTTGTCATGTCCCCTTGGCAAACAGAATATCCCACGATCGACCATGGCCATGAATTCCCATGATTTACCTGTCTCTGCCCGTTCAATGACCAGCTCATGTAACACATGCAAATAGCTGTGGGAGCAGGGATCCTGCTGACTGACTTCTCTCAGCCTTGCGGCAGCAGCACCTACCTGCACATTCATGCACCTTCCTGCTGAAATGAGACTTTAACTTTCTGTGTAAAATTGAGCAGTTTCAGGAGGAGGTGGCAGCCACCCACTCCAAAATGGCCTACATCCTCTGATTGTCTCACTCTCCAAAGAGTTTGAATCTCCTTAGGCATAAGAGGAAACTGAATTTGATCTCCCTCAGCTATAGAGAATGCCATCATTATTAAGGTATCTTATACATGGGGGAGACATCTCATGTGGTGGTGCATATACTTGCTTTATGCTGGAAGAATTTATATTTGAAGACAATTAAGTAATTCTGTTTCTATATCAAGTGAAGCACAAAAATTATTCTCTAATTTTATTTTTTTAATCATACAATATTTTTAAGTCTTTCTCCTAGACTTTTTGTACATTAATAAAACTATTCTGAGCTGGATTGCTTAGCAGCCTTCTGCTGTTAAAATAGAGATGTTTCAGAATTAAGGCATTGTCAGAAGGTGAGGAGGAGGAAAAAGAAGTGACCTGCAAATACATGAAACCAAAGCGGGTAGGTGAAGCTCAGCGCTTTTTTCTCAGTACTTTAAAATATTTTGTAGGCACCCTCCGTAAGAGGAGTGCTATTCGACTCACCTGGCCAAACTTAGTTCAAGCAACTCAGCGGTTGGTCACCTTAAATTCAGAGTCCAGCTTGTAGTAGTGAAATGATTTACAGGATATGCTCCTCTCCCGTGGGGTTGCTCTGTCGCAGTGGGCTTGTGTTTCTGTAGTCTTCCCTTTGAATTCGGCAGGCTCGGGCAGCCCCTCTGTGGCAGCCCTATTGCAGTGCTAGGGGCTGTTCATTGCATTTTCTCTTTACCTGCTGCATACTTGCTTTGGTGGTTGTGTTTTGCTTTCTCCTCCTTTTTTAGATTCTGAAGCTGATGGAAAGTTCTCCCAAGGCCCCATACATATTTAATTTGCCACTTTTTTTAATTTATATTGCACTGAGAAACCAGAGAGGCACATCCTGAATTAAGCTGACTGCATCGGATGACACTGATCAGCCTTTTGGATGGGTCTAATTCATTTGGGCTGTAATTTGCAGAGGCTGTACGTCCTAACGGAAGCCAGATGCCATTTGCTATTGTTCTGCCCTTTGTGCTGCCCGAGAAGTCAATGATTTCCTTCCAAAACTGTATTCCCTTATGTTTCTGTTTAACTCCGTGTGAACAGCTTCCTGTACTGAAAGAAGAGTGCATAAATTATCCCAGCAGCAAGGAATGGAAATGCGCAGGGAGGCCGTAGCATGCCCAGAGCATCTCACTTTCTGCCCTGTTAGCTGCTCTGTAGCGTGGCGACCCGCCCTGGCACGGCCATTGAGTGCTTGAATGCATTCTTCYACTGGCATTCCCAAAAGCGATGCAAAATGTGCACTGGTCAGTGTCCTTTCAGCCCTCCTGTTCACAAGGCTGTTGAGCTGTGGCACGTGTTGCCCCTTTGGGATAACTGGGGAGTATCCTCCCTTAACATTCAGTGGAGGGGCTCTGGCGGAGGGTGATGCCCGGCCAGGGCTGGGAGCTTTGACTTGCTGTCTCCCAGGGCTCCTCTCTTGATGGGCAAGGAAGAGGGAGACTAGTTGCCTTAGTCTTCAGGAATACGCTACTCATGCTTAAGCCCACAGACTATGCTTTAGAAATGCTCACAGCTTCAACACCTGCTTAGCTCATGTTGTCTAAAACCACATTTCTGGTGCAGGACATCACCTTCTAGTCTTAGGCAGTGGCCAGCTTAGGCCAAACATTGAGCCAAGCTCTGACTAGTGCTTCAACACCAATCCTATGAGCCTCAAGCACTACTCAAAGCTGCGTGGCAGGCAATAGAAATTCCTTGAGTGTTTTGGAGGGGAAGAAGCCTCACTGCATGCACATCGCCTGTGACCACCACAATACCGGTGATGCAGCAGTTTCGGGGATGCCCACTCCCAAAACAGGGCAAAAGATCCCCATTTCTAATTGAATTTCTGCCCCTGGTTTGCTCTAAGAATTTACTCTCTTCCCTGCTGGTTCCTGTCATTCTTCAGAAAAGTGAATATAATGAGCCTTTGAGGCAGTGGACTGATGGTTAAATAATTAATGCCACACAGTGTTTCTGAGGATGGTTGGCCCAGCATTCAGTGAGTGGCATGAAGTATTGCTATACTGCTATATGTTTTGCAGAGTTAGGCTTTGTGTGGAATACTGCTAAAAATACTGCTTTCCAGTGCACGTCAGAGGGGGAAATCAAACCCCGCTCTTCTGGCTCTTTTTACAGTATCCCACCAACTGTGGAAGGGGATGACTCCTCATTACCTCTCCTGATATAAGGACAAGGGGATGTAAGAGGAAAAAAAAATGCTTATTAAAACAGCAGTCTCCAAACAACAAAAATGGGAGAAGAGCTCTTTTTTCCCCATAGAGTATATAGACAACCTGTGGCATTCCTTGCTGCAGGACATTAGGTGTGGTTTCAGAAATGGGTGGACAAGGTCAGAGAAGTTGTACTGAAGGCTGCTAAATACAGACAGCCAGTGTCTAGCTCACAGAGGCAGAGAACAGCCTAAGAAATGTCACCATATCATTGCCCCATTCTTAAACCTTTCCCCAGATGAGTATTGGACTGGGAATGAATCTCTGACCTGACTGAATATGGCAGTTCTGTAAAGCAATATTTGTTACCCAATACTTAATAAGAAAAAAAAAAAAAAAAATTGGTATCACCTGGCAGAGTCCATGCTGTAACAAAACCTGTAAGGATCAGGAGGAGGAGGTGAGGCTAGCCTTCAGTTAATTTTCTTCAGTTTGTTTAGTGTCAAATGCCCCTGACTGCATGAGTAACTACAACTGGCCTTACACAGCTGCTGTTCAGAGTAGGATGTAATACCATGTTGAGGATGAAATAAACCTTCCAGTGGGAAGTGCCTCATGATCTTTTCATCATCTTTCATTTCATCTTTGTAGCATATAATTGTTCATTATTGTTGTAAAGGTTAATTATGCACAAGCAATGCTTTTTTCTAAGATTTGTTTGCTTTAGTTGATAATAATTGAAGTATTTTTTKGGGGGATGACTTTTGGTATATAATCTGTTATTTCATGTCAAAAGTCCTGGCTTTTCTAAGCATCAGGTGTAGTTGCTACTAAGAGTGTTTTTTATAGTGTTTTGTCACTAACTTAAGAGAGGTTAATTGATGTAGGAATTACAGGAATAAACTGCAAGAGAGCACCTGAGATTAGCTTTCAATCTGAAGAATAACAGGTGTTCTGGGTAAACTTATGGATGGCTTGTTGAAAAGCAGTATTGAATTCTTCCCTGGTTTTCATTTGGAGAGATCAGCTGCGAACCTACACATGCTTAATGAGGCACTACATCTCAGTTCATCCTTGTGTTTTTAAGGAATAATTTTGGAGGCTGCAGATTTAGGAAAATAAGTCAAAAAACCTTTGCCTTTTATGTTGTGGGTGCAGTTTTACAAAAGACAGTTGTAAAGAGGAAATGTAAGTAGAAGATAATGTTATAGTGAAGATATATGCTCCCCAGTACAGAAATTATCTCCATTGACACGACTAAATATATCCCTAGAGGAATGCTTTAAAAAGGTCCCCTCAAAGAGTGCTGTGTATCTTGAGATAAAAAGCAGACTTCACAGTTCCCAAGGCTACATGGTTTTTTTTAACCCTAAGGGTGAATCATATGGGTGTGAATCAAGGGTCTTGCCATACCCAGGTTTTTCTTGCAAATCTATGCCAGATCATCTCCACCATCATAAAAAACTGCTTTTATCTGCATGGAAAACAGATGTACATGAAAACCTTTGGTAATTTTTTTTGTAGGTAGTAGGCACTGGGCCTCTGAGTGTGATAGGAAGACCAAGTGAATTGATAGTAGACAAGACTGGAAATTTTCTACTTAGCTCCCATTAACTTTGATCTCACCAGGATCAAATCTTATGCCAGGTGGAGCTTGTGGGGGAAAAGGGCTTCTGTGCATGTGTGTGTGAGTAAAAATTTTTGTGACAGAGAAAAAAGAATTGTTTGGGTTTTTTCTAAAGCCTTTCAATTAAAAGCAACAGGTTTACAAAATTTCTTGTGAACCATGCTCCTGCTTTCCAAGCTAAGTGTTGCTGATTCATTGAGGGCACGATTTAGTCATGGGACATGATGTCAGGAGGTGGGTGGTCACAGTACAATCCTTTGATGTGCAAAATTTCATGCAGTTATTTGCACAACAAATGATCTTATCTAAGAACCAAGAAGGGAAAAAATTGACATTGAGATCAAACCTTAAATGGTATATCTGGACAAATTCTGCCTTTGAGATAAAAACTTCTCAAATACATTAGAGAATATGTCCACCGGGAAAAGAAAAGAAATTACCGTCAACGCCTCAGACTGTGCCACCCATTGTAAAGGCCAGGACATTAGACCTTACAGCAAAGTGCTAGATATTTGTAAGCATCCTATAAATAACAGTTTAGAGCAATTCACATGTACACTCTCAGTTAATCACATTAACAATGAGTAAAATGGAGGCCAACCAGCATCCAGAATCTCCCTGACCCAAATTTTCAGTGAGGGTCAAGTCTTGACTACACTTAAGCTTGAGGTAAGGTTTCTCTCATGCGGAGCAAGCAGGAATGCATTTGCATGAAGCTCACATGTGGCACTTGAACCAAGCTCCTGTGTGCGTTAATGGCCACTCTTTCATTTTGTTTCATCTGTACAGATGAAACACTGAGACATACAGCGTGCTGTAATTCAGAACTGCTTCAGGCATCCACAGTCCTGCTTCCTACTGGGTGCATAAGCCTGTTGGGCAACATATTCCCATGACTATGGGTTATGCACAGCTTGATGCTTCTTTTATTGGCATGGATATCAGAAAACCACATGTCATGGGGCTCACTGCCATCTTCCACTAAGCTGAAATTATCAGGGAGTGTTTCAGAAACTACAAAGGGGTCCAAATTATATGGAAAACACTCGGGTAAATCTGGATGCTTGGATAAATCTGGATCCTTCCTGCTGTCCTGGGGATAAGGAGGGGGGAAAAAAGGTCTGCTTTAAGTATTTCTTGAACAGATTTTATCCTCCCAGTCCATTGGGACTTGAAGATTATATGTAGTTGGCATGTGGTAGAAGGAGTTACTGCTGATGTGCGAATAAAGATGTTGCAGACATCAGAGCTGTCACACAGCAGTGGAATGAGCTCTGGACATGAAGCATTCATACAGCATAGGAAAAATTTTGATCTGAGAGTTGTTCTATTATTTATTCATGTGCTTCTATGCTCCCCTGGACTGGGGCTGTATTTTTTAGAAAGCTGCCTTGCTCTACAGCAGATGTTCTGTGGTGCAGAACTAGCAGCATTGCTCCTCTTTGCTTAAGAAATAATTGGGTTTTGGATCAAATTTTTTTTTTGAGTGGGAAGGCTAATTGTCTGAACAGATATATGTATCTGTTTAGCAAAAATATCTGTTAGTGAGAGTAACTAACATTGTTCAAGTACAAGTGTGTAAAGGGAAGCTGCAATTTTTTCAAACCACTCATCCAACACAAGACCTTTCTGGTATAACTGTAATTTATGACCATTCTTCTCATCAATAAAGCATGTTTTTTTTAAAAACAGGGGGTGAGGTTTAACTACAAAGGTACCAGTGGCTCTTTTAAAACATTTTTGTGCAAAGAAATACGCCTTTTTTGTGAGAACTGAAAATTTCTTCTGCATTCAAAAGCAGCAGAAATACCTGAGAGCAAGCTGCAGTGACAAGGCCTTTTTGTTCAGCTCTGCTGTGATGAGCTCTGTGGATGCTGTGAGACACGTACAAGTGGCTAAAAGAGAAATTTTACTGCATTTTTTTCCCTTTTCCCTTCCTCTTTGTGCTGCCCAGTTTTGTTCCCTGTAAATAAGCCTGTACTGCTGGGAGCTGGTGTTAAAGGGGTTCTGCAACGTCGTACACAGAAAACAAATGGCTTGCAGATTCAGTGAGAAAGGTGTGATGGCGGCTAGTTTTTGGGAGCATGCAAGATGGTTCAGAGCAGATAACATGCTGCTGTATGCTTCGGGCATGTGTGCTGAGCCCCTGGAGATTAGCGTGGCAAAGACTCTGAAGCTGCTGGCTGAAGTGAGGAGCCTGCACTCGTGCTTGCTTGTGAAGGCACGCCAGCACCAGTGTGAGAGATGTGTGTGACCTGATACCAATGTGGCTTGCAAATGAAGTCATACCCTGGCTGCCTGTTCTCTGTGCCTATTATGGACAGTGTTGTAGTGCTCTTTGTACAGCGGAAGCATGAAAAAGCCAGCTGTGGCCGCACACAAGGTGCCAGGGAGGGCATTTCTAGTATCAGCAATATGTATAAGATCAGTAGAAAAAGGATGCCTAACGCTCTGGCGCCCTTGAGATCCAGAAGGGAGATGAAACAGATGCTAATAACCACACTATGGGACTGGTTCTGTGGGAGAGGACTGATCTTTTGAGCTCACACAGAAACACAGGCAGAAAAGGCACCATTAGAGATTCTCAACCTGTGCTACTGACAAAGACTATTTCCCTTTGCTGCTGCTGCTTTCATTCGAAGAAGAGCTATTATCCTCAGTTTTTCATGATAAAGACATATCCTTTACAGAGATCTGTGAGGATGCAGTATTCTAGGGTGGAATGAATCACTCTATGCAAGTCCCCCTTCCTCTCTTTATTGACAATAGGGGAGCTGAGATAATTAATGCAGCTTGACGTCTAACTTCTAGACAGCGAGAAGTGGTATAAATGATACCCAGGGCATAGAAATCATTCCAGGTAGACCAATGACAACTACTGGATTGCCAACGCCCTGTGCTGACTATCGTTAAAACACACCCCCCCACCCCCCAATATTTTACCAAAGTGGAGCACAGCCTTTTTAAAATGAATCAGTGCAGTCTATCTCATGGGTAGTAGTTGGAGAAAAGGCCTGAAGGTCTGGGATGCTCTCTCACAGAATGACTTATTTCGTCGGAATTAGTAAAATCTTGAGCTGTGGGAAAACCACGGGGAAGTGCTGGGATGTGATCTTTGCCGCTGACAGATAACGGAGCAAGGGCTTTCAATTCAGTGCACTGTGCCTGTGAATCCCAGAAAACTAAGGGTCACAACCATTCTGTTTTTCAGCCTATTACCCACTGTATTTCTTCTCAATAGTCATTTATCTGTGTCTGGCTTCTCAGCTGGTCCATTTCAGAGTGAAATGGTGGCTGGCAGCTTGTAAGAGAATCTGGGTCCCACACGAGCCTATGCAGGATTTAAGACCCTGACAGCAGAGACCCACGTTGTCGGTGGCTTTCAGATAGCAACGAATGTCATCTGCAGGCCCAACTGCCTCAACAGATGCACATTCCTGTCAGTCAGCTTTGGTTCACATCCACACTTAGCTTGCAAATAGTGCCTAATGCTGATGGTCCTAGACATGCAGCTATGTGACCTTCTGGTCACTTGTGTGGACCGAGCCATCCTGGCATCTGTGAAGCTCAGAGTCACGATAAAGCAGGCGTCCCGCTCAGTAATCTGCTGTGACACTTAATCCTGCATTTGTTTCTTGCTTACTTACAGCAGCCAAACCAGGCATTAAGATCCCCCCGTGCCTGCGGTGCTGGAATCTGGAGCTGCGCTTCAGCAGGCAGCATTGCCTCCTCCCAGCCAGCACTGATAACTGCTTGGCAAAGTCCAGCGCAGAAGTAAGCTGATATGACAGTATAAGCCAGTATAAATATTGCACACACTTAGCTTTTAGAAGAAGCAGAGCCCTCTAGGGAATGGACAGAACAACTTTGCCAGTGTTATTTTTCCAATCTCAGTCAAAGTAGACACGTTCTCCCCAAAGATGTGTGCTCTCCTGCAAACCAGAGCGGTGTCTTGATGGGTCCAGCTCAGCCAGTGGAGTGGTGGCAAGGCAGGCCCGAGAGGCTCCTGCACAGGCATGCTGCTGGCCTCCGGTCATGCCTCCCTTTGCTTTTAAACATAAGCTCGCTCCACTGTTCAGAGAGCCCTAACTTTAGCTCCCCTCAGAAATGTTAGACTGCAAGCTAGGGGAGTGAGAGCGGCACTGGGACACACTTGTGTTTAATGCATTGGATGCTACTATATAAGGTAGCAGCATTTTTTTACCCTTATCATGTCCATCATGGTTCTATAGAAAGAGGTAGGACACGTATGGAGTTGTTTTACACTGACATGAAGTCCTTCTGAAAACCTAGCTAATTAAAATTGTGTTGTCTTCCAGTTTTGTTATGCCTCTACTACCAGTGCATGTTAAGATAGTGGCAAACACCAAAACCAACAAGGACAAGTGTAAATAATTAGCTAATTTAGTGTTGTACTTGAATGCTTTTTATTTATTCACTCATTTTTATTTCCTCCTTCTTATGTGTGCTTTCTCAGCTATGCATTTTTCTTAAAATGCTATTGACCATTGAACATCAATTGGAAGAGAAGGGAAAAGTTATTTTTTAAGCACTGCCACCATCTCTGAATTTATCCCTGAACTTTGTAGATTTTAAATTCACAATTTCCTAAACTTAAAATGTTGTGTTTTTTTTTTTTTTTTCTTTAAAACAATCTTCATAGCTACAAAATGCTCTGGGAAACGGAATGTGGTATTAAAAGTATAAAAACAGCTAATACACTGGAAAATATATTTTTCCCCTAACATAAGTTATCTTACATACTGTTGGCACGCAGGCTAGCTAATACGCTTTTTTTTGGCTAAAATACACAAGATACCAAATGTGACTTTAAATGGCATG
This sequence comes from Phoebastria nigripes, assembly GCA_035582835.1. Classification (NCBI taxonomy): domain Eukaryota; kingdom Metazoa; phylum Chordata; class Aves; order Procellariiformes; family Diomedeidae; genus Phoebastria; species Phoebastria nigripes. The sequence goes on from JAYKAV010000278.1 coordinate 2,107,421, forward strand.
TCTCTTTGAAAGAGCATTCTGAAGGCTGAATGTGTGCAGTAGAGCTGTCCATTACAAAACATAGATGGGCAGGAAAACTGCCATCTCACGGACTAGATATACAAAGTCCTTACAATTCCCTGTTTTACATGATGTAATACTAGTGTGAGCTAAAGCCATGAACTTGCATTAAGGCGTCACTGGTTTGCATATCTATGGCCATCTTCGTGCACAGATTCAACTTCTAGTGTGTGCTGGTATCTAGAAATAGCATAGTGGCACTGACATAGAGGAAAATGAGGATAGTTTTGGATGTTGATAATGTGGAGCCTCATGACTGAAATCTGCTTTTTCCTGCTAATTCCTGTTCTCTTTTATTAAAAGTCTTAAAATTTCTAGCCTCTTTTAGGGGAACTGCTGATCTTGTAGGAAACCCTCTCCAATAGCACCAAACTCTTGATAATAATTTTCCCCAGATGTTTCATTGTATACTCCCTGTGTAAGAAGGCTAGCCTCATCATTTCTTAGCAGATGGAGCCACTTGGGTGAAGGGATTTGACCAAGATCATGCAGCAAGTTAGCAGGCAACAAAAAACCAGAAAACAAAAAGAGTGCAAGAGTGCAAGAGAAATACAAAGTTCCTCCAAGTAGCTGATGTTAAAACTAGGAGACGTCAGCATGGTAATGCTCAAGGCTGTAATGAATTCCTCATCCCCAGTGTTGCAAAGGGGGGTGCAGGATGAATCCCAGAGGTAGGATTCATGCCTTGCTCATTCAGAGCAGCTTAACTTCAAAGGCAAGGAGCAAAACATGTGTGGTTCCACCCCTGCCTTCTCTTACTGTACTTTCTTGCTCAATTCATTTTTTCTCCTAAGAAACAGGGCAGATAACAGGGTGGATAACAGGGTTGTTGATACATTGGCAACAGGAGAAATCCAACTCAGCCAGCTTATAGAACCTGACTTTTCAAGATGTCAAGTTTTTTTAGAGAGAGAGAGAGATAAATATTTATACGTGTTCTTTTGGTTATCACTGAAATAAAGTTGTCCAAAGTTTGGAGTGTAGTAGCACCTGAGAGAAAGCTCAAAAAAGATGGACAGATGTGATTATTTTTTTTAACTACCACAGCTCTAGTGAAAAAAATCAAACACAGCTTTAAAACTTCCCTGCTTGAACTTCTCCTCTTCCCCTTCCCTCTCTCTGGGGTTTCTGTTTTAGAGCTCTTGAACTGATTTGTTGAGACAGATCAAAGTATAACATATTTCTCAGCTGGTCTTATTTCTCTCAGTGGATTGTAGTGGCAGGAGACAGACAGCTCATTACAACTGGGAGAGGGCTCCTGTGAAACCAACTTCACTACAGCTGGTAAGAAAAATAAGATTCTGCTGGAGCCATAGTTCAGTCTCACCATCACAGAACTAAATTATTTTAGAATGAATAAATAATGTCACACTGCTTCTCATTAGGGTACGAGGCTGAGTATTAACATGACATTAAATACATCTGAACTGTACTGTTTCTGTCTGGTACTGTGAAGCCTTTGAAGTACATCTTGGATTTGTCCAATTTCAAGCGTGTTTCCCCTGTGCTTGTTCCTTTTCTTCCCTCTTCAACAGTGCTTCAGTGAACAGAGAGGATGGGGAGGGAGTTATGCACCTCAACAGCTTGTGAGCCTTCTCCATGTGCTGACAGTATTTTGTAATTTGCCAGAAAGTATTGGGTCTGGCTATGTTTTCAGGGTGCATGAACATGGCTATCTCAACCTAGCTGTGGCTCCTTATTTTTTCCAAGAGTGCATCATGGAGGCATAGTATAAAGCAGAAAACTCAGAACCAGGCAGAGTCCAGGCCTGTTGGCTGTGAGCTCCAGTTTGAGAGCAGCTCAGAGCAGGCAGTTAGGAGGTTGCTTCTTGCTGCAGACCATGTGTGTGAGAAGTCTTTTCACAAGCTCCTGTCAGACAAGGGGCAGGACAAGCTTTCTGCCTTTGCCCCCTGCCCTTGTCCTTCCCCCAGCACAAGCCCTTAGTCCCAAAACAGAAAAAAACGTCACGTTGTTTCAACCAGGGTCAATGCCATGGTTTGCTCACAGCTATGCAGATTTTATGGGTAAGGCAGTGGGAATGATGGCTCCATTCAGCAGCAGAGCTCGTCTGTGAAATTATCCCCTGAAAGAGCAAGTCATTGAAAGAATTTTAATCTCAAAAAAGTGAAAAGAGAAGAAGAAAGAGAAGGGAAATGACCCAACTAAGGCCACAGTTCAGTGACAGGGATGGGAACAGATTTCAGGTCTCCTGACTCCCATGAAATCATGCCCAATTCTGAAATACATTTGAGGTGCACACGGTTTTACAGGTAAATTGAGACACAGCATGTAGGAAGCAGAATGGAAGTGCGTTTAATTGCAAAGGGACTCTCCTCCTGAGGGTTTGTACTTATGTTTCTGCTTAAATGCAGTATGATACATGTTGTGGGCTCATTTCCTCTCTTCTTCCTTCACATAAGATAGAAGAGAGCCGGAAAAAGATATGTCCCTGTAGGGAAATGTAACTATATTACATGTCAGCTGGTGATAATTTTTTGAGTGGCAGGACTGGGCATTTTGGATAGGTATGGTTAGAGCACAGGAGATATCCTGGGCAATGAGGCAAGAGGTACTGATGCTGGCAGAGGAGCTAATCTGGCCTAGGTGGGCACGTGGCTCCATTTGAAACCAGTGCAGTTGTCCCATCTACTCAAACGCTAAACTTTGCTCAGGCTCTGCTGCAAGCTCCCTCGCAGAGTAAGTCAAGATGTGGGATGGAAGCGAAGGCAGATCCAGAGCTCATCTGCTAAAGGAAAAGGTTGAGTGTGGACAAGAGAAGGTAAAGGGCTGAGACAGATTTCCAAAGCTGGGCTTTCTGCCCCTTGTATTGCTGCTGCAGAACGGGGGGTAGAAGTGCTGGTGGAGCCAAGTCCATCACGCAATACCTTTTTCTTTGTATGCCGCAGTGTTCATCTCAGCAGCCGCAGCCTGCTTTCCTAGACTTGTGGTGTAGAAAAAGCAGACAGTCACTTACAGGATGGAAAATGAGCCATGGCTTCATGCTTTACCTATGACATCCTGTATGCAGAGATTTTAATAGGTGTACCACATAAAATGGGGCATTTTTTGGCCAGGTTCTTGCAAGACAGAGCAAAATAAGGCTGTGTCTTGTGATCCCAAATATACTGGACTCCTAGGTCCTCTGGAAAAGAAGGACCAACAAAGCTGTGATGTGAATGTACACTCCTTCAGAAGGGCTGAAAAATGTTAGGTTCCCTCCCCACCACCGTCTCAGCAAGCCTGCTGTGAAATTAAATTTCCCCAACAAGACAAGGTTTGAAGAACATAAAGCACATGAAGTCTCCTGGGGAGGCTGTATTTGAAAATTGTGTCCTCAGTTTGCTGTAGTTTAACAGCAAAAGAGTGGGCTTATTGGGATTTCCTGTACACTAATGTCACTTTCTAATAGCTCATTCATCTCACCTTTCCAGGATGCTCCCACATGGACACATTCAACAAGAGTCTCTGTGGGGCCCATGACCAAAGTCAATGCCCTTGCAGGCACATTTTAAGCACGTGGAATAGCTAAGCAGAAATAAAAGCATCATGAAAGTCAGTGGGGTTTTGTGTAAATACAAACCTAAGCATGAAAACAGAGAAATGTAGCCTGAAAGGGACCTCCTGTGTCAAGGAATCCTGTCCAAGGCACTGTGTCATCCTCTTGCTTTCATCCATGGATGACTATAAAACCATACAGACATTTTGTCCCTCTGCCCCCGTGTACATGGTTTGGAGCCATACCCATCCAGTGCTTTGAGACCTCCTGATCTCCAAATATTTAGCATAGAGAGATTTGAGCTGGTATTAAACACGGATGTTGGGGCTTCTGTAGCAACAGGGGTTGATCCAAATCTATGTTTTCCTGACTGTGTTTCATAGCTGGTGTTCAGCTACCTTGAGGACACCATTTTAAGTAACTGAGTTGATGACTTTGAGGTTTGAAAAGCTATGATGTCAGGAGCCTGTACCCACGTGATGCATTTTTGTTTGTCCGCAACCACTTTCCMAAGCTGAGGATTGACCTGTATGCAGCACCCTGTTGTTTCCTGAGCGGTTCCTGCTCCACAAGCACTTCTACGAGGGGCTGAGGAAGGGAACAAAGATTTAACTAGCAGCAAATGTGTCAGTGTCCCCACACATTGCCACTCCAGTCTTACARGAATGCTCCAAAATCAGAAAGAGATGGACAAACATCTTATTCTATTGTCATGCGTTTGCTCATGAACTAAAACTTTGATCAGATATACCTCACAGATGAACTCTAAGAAGCACAGACAAAGTCTCTATTCCACAAATATCCTTAAGAGTTTTGCTATTATTCCAAGGGGACTTGGGTTTGATACTCTCTGATTAAGTCCTGGCTTTGTTAGGCAGCAGCTGTGGATTACTTACAGCCATTGGTGGTGGTGATGGGGCAGCTGTGTATAATTCATATTCCTGATGGCCTGTATTCCTTTCACTGGAAGGAAGAAAAAGGGTGGGCTGAGCAGAGTGCTAGAAATTAGTCCTGGTGAGTACTACTAGTTGCTACTGTATCCTGTAATTGTGGTATCTGAAAAGTTGTGATTGTTTTGAATTGGTTTCTATGTTGACACAACAGAGATAAGCTTTTCCTGCTGTAGTGAACCAGGATACTGTATCAATCAATTGGTTAATATTGTGAAATGCTTTGAAGGGGATAATGTGTATGCTGGGGAGATCAAACTGTGAGCACTGGTACAAAGTCCCTGTGTATTCCAAAACTCTTCCCTGCATCTCCCCAAAGATGGGTCCCTGCCTTTTTCTCCTAGTTCCCCAGTCCTCCTATTACAGCTCTTATGAACCCTCAATACAGAATATTGCTCTAATCCTACTACTGTGTAGCCTGACTGTCAGGTCAACCCCATTTCCTTAGTCCTTGTGCTATTACGCACTGAAGTTCCTGCTTCACATAGACCCCACCTGCTTGCTCCCGTTTATTTTGCCTCAGTCCAGCTGCTGGGCAAAGTAACCAGCTGTGGAGGGTTGCTGATGTCTGCATAGATGGTAAATACACTGCAGCTGTGATGGACTGGTGGGCTTGGAAGTGTCTGTGCAGGTATTTCTGTAGGATGGGTGCTAAATAGGACCCACCACTACATCAGCAGTATACATAGCAGTATACATGCTTAACATGAACATGCACTTTGTCATTTCTAGAAAGGTTCTTGAAATGGTGACCAGTAAAAATGGTGACCAGTATGATTGCTGGCTCCCCACAGAGCTACATGGGATTTTTGTTTCTTTGTTTGCTTCTCTCTCTGTTGCTGCTGTTGTTAAACCTTCTGAATGCTGGGTATCCTAAGCTTTTCACTATAGGGAATGGCCAAAGTAGAAGCAGAGCTTTCACTTTTAAGCACATATAATTTTGACTCTTCCTGTGATTTTTTTACTTGCTGCTAGCAGAGAAAAGCTTAGCAAAGGATATAAAAAGAACTTTAAAGCTGGCTTTTTTTTTTTAAAAAAAMCCCCGTAACAGTAGATATGACTACGCTCTGCCAAAGCTGCATGACTTTTGTTCTTCATTAGGATGTGTCAGACTACTGAAAACAAAAGGGGCTCAAAAATGCTACCACCTAGCAGCAGAACCATCCTCTGGGTTATCAGACTGAGACAGTATTTTCCAAACTTGCTTCTTTTTTTGGATTTAGAAAGGTGCAGTATCCTGTTCCCATATCACACAAGTACTAGTGGGTGCCCAATTATCCCATCAAAAAAGAGTGGTAAGTCCCATAGTTCAGGATGACTAGAACTAATTGACATGTGTTGGAGGCTAAGGTGGAGGGTGGTAATATTACAGCTTGCTTGTTTTTTAGAAAGGAAAAAGTGGGCGTGAGATTTCTGAGAAGTTGCATTGCTTCCCTTAAAAGCAACATGGGAAAGAATACTTTCCTTGAAGTAGCAAAGTATTGCTGTGGTGCTTTAGCTCTGTTGCTAGAGATGGTTAGGAAAGAGTTGCCCTGAGACGTGCTGAGGTAACTACAGGATATGTTAGTGCTTACCACGCTTTGTGAGTGCCACAGTGGCTGTATGCAAGTTGTACAACCTGCACATGACAGTCTGATAGGAGAACATTGGAAAGATTGTCAGGGTCAAATAAGCCTTGTGGTTTTGTTTTCTGTCTTCAGTGTTGTCCATGACCAAACATTTTGCTTCCACTGGAAAGTAGGACCTTCTTCATCAGCCCCATCTTCTGTCACTGATAAAGACCTTGCAGTAATCATGCTCTTTGGTGTACCAAGTACCATCCTGTCACCTGTGCCCCGCTAGCTCATGTGTCTTTGCTGTTGGAGAATTTCAGCTTTTTCTGATAGGTCAAAACTTCTGTACTGAAGCAGGGCAAAGGTAATTTCAAAGTTGACAACTCACCCAGAAACAGCAGAAATGGTGTTGCTTGAGACAACTGGCTGCTTCCTGTGTACATTAGATTGCATGAATGATTACAGAATTGAGACTGCAAATCTATATTCACTTATTTCTTGCACATGTACTATAGTGGCATAGGCTTTTATGTTCTGCTGCCATGTATTTATGGATTATGCAAGTACTGCATGTTTCACTGTATCTTACAGGCACCCTGAACTATCAAGAACCAATAAATAGGAAGTATTCTGGCAATGTTTCAGTTAATATTGTCTTTTCTTTCTAATGGTGCAGCTAATAATTTCTTTACACAGTGGAAAATAGCCCAACTGAAGTGCATCTACACCAATGCACACAGCATGGGCAACGAACAGGAGGAGCTGGAAGCCATTGTGCAGTGGGAAAACTATGATACAGTTACCATCACGGAAACATGGTGGGATGACTTGCACAACTGGAGTGCTGCAATGGATGGCTGTAAACTCTTCAGAAGGGATAGGCAAGGAAGGAGAGGCGGTGGGGTAGCCCTGTATGTTAGGGAGTGTTTTGACTGTCTAGAGCTTGATGATGGTGATTATAGGGTTGAGGATTTATGGGTAAGAATCAGGGGGAAGGCCAACAAGGCAGATATCATGGTAGGAGTCTGTTATCGACCACCCAATCAGGATGAAGAGACAGATGAAATATTCTATAAGCAGCTGGGAGAAGTCTCACCATCGCTAGCCCTTGTTCTCTTGGGGGACTTCAACTTACTAGATGTCTGYTGGAAATACAATACAGTGGAGAGGAAACAGTCTAGGAGGTTCCTGGAGCGTGTGGAAGATAACTTCCAGACACAGCTGGTGAGTGAGCCAACCAGGGAAGGCGTCCCGCTGGACCTGTTGTTTGTGAACAGAGAAGGATTTGTGGTTGATGTGATGGTTGGAGGCCATCTTGGGCATAGCGATCACAAAATGATAGAGTTTTTGATTCTCAGAGAAGCAAGGAGGGGGGTTAGCAGGACTTTCGGAGGGCAGAATTTGGCCTGTTTAGGGGCCTGGTTGACAGAGTCCCTTGGGAGACAGTCCTGAAGGGCAAAGGAGTCCAGGAAGGCTGGACGTCTTTCAAGAAGGAAATCTTAAAGGCGCAGGAGCGGGCTGTCCCTATGTGCTGAAAGATGAACTGGCACAGAAGAAGACTGGCCTGGCTGAACAGAGAGCTTTGGCTGGAACTCAGGAGAAAAAAAAAAAGAGAGTTCATGATCTTTGGAAGAAGGGGCAGGCCACTCAGGAGCACTACAAGGATGTTGTGAGGTTATGCAGGGAGAAAATTAGAAGGGCCAAAGCCCAACTAGAACTTAATCTGGTACTGCCATAAAAGACAATAAAAAATGTTTCTATAAATACATTAGCAACAAAAGGAGGGCTAAGGAGAATCTCCATCCTTTATTGGATGCGGGGGGAAACATAGTGACAAAGGCTGAGGAAAAGGCTGAGGTACTTAATGCCTTCTTTGCCTCAGTCTTTAATGGCAAGACCAATTGTTTACTGGGTACCCAGCCTCCTGAGCTGGAAGACGGGGACAGGGAGCAGAATGAAGCCCCCATAATCCAAGGGGTAATGGTTAGCGACCTGCTACATCACTTAGACACACACAAGTCTATGGGGCCRGATGGGATCCACCCAAGGGTACTGAGGGAGCTGGCGGAAGTGCTTACCAAGCTACTTTCAATCATTTATCAGCAGTCCTGGCTAACCGGGGAGGTCCCCGTTGACTGGAGGTTAGCAAATGTGATGCCCATCTACAAGAAGGGCTGGAAGGAGGATCTGGGGAACTACAGGCCTGTCAGTCTGACCTCGGTGACAGGGAAGGTTATGGAGCAGATCATCTTGAGTGCCATCACATGGCAYGTACAGGACAACCAGGTGATCAGGCCCAGTCAGCATGGGTTTATGAAAGGCAGGTCCTGCTTGACTAACCTGATCTCCTTCTATGACAAGGTGACCCGCTTAGTGGATGAGGGGAAGGCTGTGGATGTTGCTTACCTGGACTTTAGTAAAGTCTTTGACACAGTTTCCCACAGCATTTTCCTGGAGAAACTGGCTGCTCATGGCTTGGACGGGCGTACTCTTCGCTGGGTTTAAAAACTGGCTGGATGGGCGGGCCCAAAGAGTGGTGGTGAATGGAGTTAAATCCAGCTGGTGGCCGGTCACAAGTGGTGTTCCCCAGGGCTCAATATTGGGGCCAGTTCTGTTTARTATCTTTATCAATGATCTGGACAAGGGGATCGAGTGCACCCTCAGTAAGTTTGCAGATGATACCAAGTTGGGCGGGAGTGTKGATCTGCTTCAGGGTAGGAAGGCTCTACAGAGGGACCTGGACAGGCTGGATCGATGGGCCGAGGCCAATTGCATGAGGTTCAACAAGGCCAAGTGCCAGGTCCTGCACTTGGGTCACAACAACCCCATGCAACGCTGCAGGCTTGGGGAAGAGTGGCTGGAAAGCTGCCCGACGGAAAAGGACCTGGGGGTGTTGGTCGACAGCTGGCTGAATATGAGCCGGCAGTGTGCCCAGGTGGCCAAGAAGGCCAACAGCATCCTGGCCTGTATCAGAAATAGTGTGGCCAGCAGGACTAGGGAAGTGATCATCCCCCTGTACTTAGCACTGGTGAGGCTGCACCTCGAATACTGTGTTCAGTTTTGGGCCCCTCACCACAAGAAAGACATTGAGGTGCTGGAGCATGTCCAAAGAAGGGCAACAAAGCTGGTGAAGGCTCTAGAGCACAAGTCCTACGAGGAGCCACTGAGGCAACTGGCCTTGTTTAGCCGGGAGAAAAGGAGGTCCAGGGGAGACCTTATGGCTCTCAACAACTCCCTGAAAGGAGGTTGCAGCAAGGTGGCTGTTGGTCTCTTCTCCCAAGTAATAACAAGCCCTAGGACAAGAGGAAATGGCCTCAAGCTGCGCCAGGGAAGGTTTACATTGGAGATGAGGAAAAATTGCTTCCCCAAAAGGGTTCTCAAGCATTGGAACAGGCTGCCTAGGGAAGTGGTTGAGTCACCATCCCTGGAGGTAGTTAAAAGACCTGTAGATGTGGTGCTTAGGGACAGGGGTTAGTGGTGCACTTGGCAGGGTTAGCTTAACGGTTGGACTCAATTATCTTAAGGGTCTTTTCCAACCTAAATGATTCTGTGATTCTATAAAATTCTGTAGCTCCAGTGGGAGGTTGATAGTATGCAGTTTCCTGTCTAGGAATATTTTTTGGAGGCTCCTTCCTTGTTTATTTCTGTTTTAGTCCAGAAGGCTTTTTTTAAATCATATGAAGTGAAACTGTGGGATTCTTTGCCACATGCTGCTGTTGATGACCRCAATTTATAGGCAAAGTTCTGGAAGAAAAATTAGATAATATTTAGACAAAGGCATCGTCTCTGGTTTGAAAGGTCCCCTCAGCCTTAGATCCTGGGATGCTGGAAAAGTATTGTGGGGAAGGAATAAGATATGTTTTCCCAGTCTTATACTCTTCCTAAAGCGTTTCCTGTTGGACTCAGTCAGAGACAGAACTAAGTGCTGGATTGACTTTGTTCTGGTTCAACACAGCCTGTTTTCTCCTTTGGTCTCTGCAGGGACCAGGTTATTGTTTAACTGGCAGCAAGATCTTTGTTCTAGGTGAAATAATGTGATATGAATCTTGATACACACTCCTTTTTGCTAATGTATAATTTTAAGACTTTATTAATGTCGTCTTCTGTGCCTGTAGGGCACCTAGTGAGAAATATATGAAACCCCATTTCTGACTAGACCCTTTCAGAAATAGTTATTTACAGGTTCATGAATCTGAAAATGATTCTCCCAATAATACAGAATATCTTGTTTAGATAAAATAGCCATATGGATGGTTAATAGCTTCACACATCCAGACTGATTAAGGTGGCAGCTGATAAAACAGGACTTGACCTACTTCAGACCTCATTGTATTTTTGCCCTGGGTAGCAAGCAAAAGTAATTTAGTTTAAATCATATTGGTTTGTTTTTTTTTTTTTTTTTCAACTTCACTCCTAGCCCTTGTGTTCTACCCAAATCAATAAGAGGGAGAGTCTCCAAACAAGACCCTGTTAAAACAGTGACCTTGCACTTCAGTACTATTCAGGTGGGTTTAATAATTCAAACAATTGTTTCTCTGAGGTGTTTTGCCCCTGTGCAGACAACAGGCAGATGCAGTTAGCATTGGGTTCAAAGACTTTTCTCAACTACCAGTAGCAATCTGAGGAGTCACCTTTACACAAATTTGTACTGGATGAAACTAATATGCAGGAACTTTGTCATTTTGCAGACTTATTTTAAAGCTGTCAGAAAGTGGTTTATGTCAGGTTATCTAAAGTAATATTGAACTTCTGCTGTGCAAAGGCCTGAAGTATATCCAGTCCCTGATTTCCCAACAGACTGTTCTCTCATTCAGAAGTACCAATTCATCAGAGGTTGAACTACGTTCTAGTTTGGAAAAAACAAAACCAAAAACCAACCAAATGAAAAACAACAACAACAACAACATCACCAAACAAAAAAACCCCAAAACCTGAACAGAGCCCTGTGAAAACAGAGAAGTAAAGAACACGCTTTGAATTTTGTCTTCAGATACATTTGGCCTAGAATTTTCAAATTGTGGGTTATAATAGAGGAAGTTGAAATTACAAYGTTGTACTTTTCTATTTTGAACTGAATATTTAGGTCTGGACCTTTTATGAAGGTGGTGGTGTTTTTTGGGTCATTCCTCATTTTTATGGCTTTTTTGGTTTTGCTACTTGTGTTGGGCTTTTTTCTTTTTTCTAATTTAAATCAGAGGGAGGTTGGGGAGCAGAGACAATATGGAGATCCTGGAGTTCCTTGTGTAAAGTAGAACTGTATTTCTGCCCGGGTAAGAGGGATAGCTATCTAGGACATCCAAAAGAGGATGTCACCAAAATGAAGCATGAAGGGTCTTCAGCTGGCCCTTCTCTAGGGGGAAGTTTCCCTTGTGTAAGAGAAGGAGTGAAGGTGAAGCAGGGACAGACGTAGCTCCTGTGGGAGTGAAGAAAGAGTGGAGAAGGAGGAGTATGTAGCTGTGCAGGACATGATTGTACCCTAACCTCCTTTCTTAATCAGGAAATCTGCATCTGGGTGATGCAATTCAAGGACAAACTCTTCTGGTTGTGGTGATTTTTGTAAAAAAAGACTCACCTTTGGTGTTTTTCCTTCACAAAGCTACCTGGGGTCTTCCTGGTTGTACCTTTGCATGCCAGGTGAGAACTGGGTCTCCTTGTCATACATCTGTCCTATGAGAACTACTGTTTTCTGTAAATCATCCACGTTATGACCTTAGGTATTCTATATAGTAGTCATAAAGCAGAAAATTATAATCTATTTTTTATCCAACTGTCTGCCTTATAGAAAATGAGTGTGTCTGTAATTGGGCATGAAGTATTTTAAATTGGGCCATCAAACAGACTGCATCTGTTCTCCTTATTATTATTCATTACACATCACAGCCACTGATGCTGTGTTTTCATTAATTTTTCTATTAACTTTTCCCTATCAATGTGATTAAAGATTCATTAATCTGAAGCAGAGTAAAACAACCTGCCACCACCCTGCCAAACCTGAGATCAGATCAAAACCATCCTGCATATAACATTAGGCAAAAACTGATTCAGCCTTATAAAAATGAGATATCTCTGAAAACAGATATGTTAGCAAAGGATTAGCTGTTCAAATGGTCAAGTCAAACAAGACATAATCAGGGCTAACTTTGCACCTCCTCCTCATTTCACTTCTCCCATCTGCGATTTCATGACTCTTTAGATGGGAGTTTAACTTAGTACCAATTATCTTGTACCAATTATCTATGTATTTAATTTGGCCATGTAATTGGCAGACATTTCCAACTTGGCTAATTTTTTATATGCTAGGTATTTAATGTAGCTGAAGGATTTTTTTTTTTTTTATATTCCCTCTTGTTACGGTCTTTTAAGAAGTATATGTGAGATCTCCTGCCTCCTATCTCTTTCTGGCTGTTATAAGCAATGTTGCCTTTAAAAGTTTGAAAAGTACGGTTTCTAGCAGCTTGTAAAGAATAGGAAAATGATAGAAATGGAAGTTAGAACGCCTCTAGACATGGTGCATTCATGTGGCTTTAGCAAACGTAAATTTTAGGAACCCATTGGTGACTGTAGTTTCATCAGTATTATTTTGTTATATAAAAAACACAGCCATGACTGTTTCCTCAATATAAGCCCCCTTTTTTTTTTCCCATAAACTGCTAGTGACTACCCTAATGTTAAGCCACTCTGACACAAGGGAGTACAGAATAATCAGGCATGGCAATAGTCTCATGTTTAAACCTGCCTTTCCCAAAATCTTCCACATTTTCTGTCAAGCTAATTTCAACTTAGTACTTTTAGGGAATCGGTGAAAGGTTTCAGATGTGCTCATGTGCTTTGACTGAGGGCCTTCTGGTGCTTGCTGGGTTCCTCCTGTGTTTCAAGAACTGTCTGCCAGTCTCTGCTCAGTTACATGCTCACTCTCCTTGACAGCAGAGCTTATAAATGAAGGTAGTGCTGATCATAACCTCCCCAATGTGAATTAATTTTCTTCACAGTAACCAGTATTCAGGTTTTGATTGAACAAAGCACTTGGGCTTGCCCTGGAAAACCAATGTTACTTCATCTGGTCTTGTGTGCCTTACCTAATGGAGATGGATTAAACTGTGTGCATTGGAAACTGGATCACAGTCCAACTTCCCAGCTTTCCTTCACAGCTGAGAAGAACTAAAGAAACTGCTGTCCATAGAGGAATTTGGACAGGGATGCTAAAGACACTTGGCCCAAAGGCTGCTGGCAATGCCCTACCTGTTTTATGTGCTTTGCCAAAATGTGAATGTTTTAATTAAATGACTTATTTCACCCTGTACAGATCATGGGGTGTGTATGTGGGTTGTCCTGTCTGAGACCCATGAGAGTGCAATACTTCTTATCATTCACTTCTCCCGGGAAGCATGTCAGAAATGAGGCCATACACGTAATGCATCAACCTGAAATGGCAATGAAGCGGGGAGAAGAAAGTTTGTGTTTGGGCCACAGCTGTATAAGAAAGCCAAGAGGAAGAAACTGCCTCAAGGTTGTACTGAATCAGTGAATTAGTCCATCTAGGTGTTGTGCAGCACCTGTGCCCTATCTTTGAGCTTTGCTCCACCCAAATACTTTGTATGTGTGTAATGGTAACTGACATGCTTTCAGGGAAAAAAAAAAAAAAAAGCTAGCCAGATCTGCCAGCCAGATCTTATTGCAGATGTGCTTCTCTTAGAGCTTCCTAACTTTGCAGAGTCCACTTCTGAAGCCAGGATTTTCAAAGGGTCCTGAATTCAATGGAGTTGCTTAAAGGACTCTCATAATCTGCTGCTACCAATAATGGGCTGGCTAATACCACCCTCCCATACCAATTTCCAGACAGCTCAGTGCACAAATTATTGCTAAGTGGTCAGCAACTGATCAGTGAATGAGCCATGGGGTGCCCTTGATGCCTCTGAAACATCTGTGAATGGTGACTTCAGTCTCTGAATGGACTACCCTTCCTGGGAACAGGGACGACCTCCAGGTCCTGTGGTTGGTACCAGCCCATTYGAAACAACACTTTAATAGATCAACATCGTGGTTCTAGAGAAGAATAAATTTAATTTACTGTAAGGCAAAATTGACAAAACTTAGATCTACAGGCAGAAACAAGTGAGACAAAAGCAGGCTTTATAGCAACATATTCTGCAAGTTATCTTTAGTTTCACCCACCTAAAAAGCTCTGTGGCTGGGATCCACGTCTCTTGCAAAAATTCAGATATTTTTTTAGATATTGTTTTCATCAACCAGGTTTGGGAAGAAGTCTCTGCTGTTTTCTCCTTGGAGAGGCCTTCAGCTTTCAGAGTTCGTAATTCATAGACAATATTTAATTAAGGCATCAGGAGGAGGTAAGTGAGGGAACTTCTTGTTTCTTGCACTTTTTGTCCCCAGGTGTGCTTATTGTCCCTGCTTAATTTTGAAAGAAGAAAAATGCTGTTGTCCTCCGGACGTGGCTGTATAGGGCCATCTCCTGGTCAGGCAATAAATAAAACTCTTTACTGAGTGTTACTGCAGCCTTATGACTGGTTGGGCAGTAACTTCGCAGTAAACACTGTTTTATACAGATAAATAAATGAGACCAATGCATGCTCCATGTTCCTCTCTCTTAATAGAGGATACATATGATGGTGGTCCAACAGCTTTGAAGTGACAAGTTCTGCATGGAAAAATTTTTTTTKGGGGGGGGTGATTCTTAGAGATGCAGCAGTTCTGACATCTTGGAGGCAGACCTGTCTGGATATCGAATAAACCAGGCCATGCGAAATAACCTCAGCAGTGAAAACTTCTGAGTCTTGGATATTTGAGAGACTGTTAGAACAAATAGTTTTAAACCAATGTTGACTGAGATCATATTCTGTTCACTTTGTTGTATATTTTAAAAATGCTACTCTTTTCTTAAGGTCATCTTCATATATACTTTAAGTGAGGTCCAGGGTTGCATTTTTATACATGCATTTTTTCATTCCAGTTTTTTTGAGAAAAGCATGAGACACTCGTACTGGGAGTACTCAACTGAAATGTATTCAGTCTACTTGAGACAGTTAAGCACAGCAGACTCGGAGAAAAGATAAATAGCTTTATCTGAATTTACACTGTACTGCTGATGGTGAAGGAGAAGAATTGTCTGGAAACATCTTAATTTCATCATAATTGAGTACTGGAGGAAAGGCTATGAGGACTAGCTCTGGCCAAGTGGAAACACCAGAGAAGTTGATTTTTCAAAGTTTTAGTTGACCTGATGCCTGTGGGTACATTTGGCACACAAGCAGAGCACTTTAAAGTGATGCGCTGTTAAACTGGAAAGAACAACAGTTTAAGAAAGAATTGAAGATATGAGATGCAAACAAAATTGTTTACAACTCTGAGGAAATATCTAACASTTGGATGATGAAAAGTGAAATCACAGATTTTAGGAGGAAATATTGCAGTCGATAGAGATATTGGTTCCCCTGGAGACAAATCAGTAGGAGTTATCTGTATTGCCCTAAAAGACGATGTCTTTTTAGTCTCTTGATCTTTATGAGGAAATGCACCATCTGAAAATCACATGTCCARCTGTGACCCTTTTAACAAGACTATTTGCCAGAAATGATGTGCTGTCTAAATCCTGGCCGGACCATTTAAGTCTCATACTGCTCATATTCTAACTATGTAAATGCTATGTGGTACAAGATGGCTGCATCGGAGTTTCATACACAGCCATGCAGGGAAGGAKTCCATCTCATGGAGCAAAGAGGCAAGGAGGGCAGTCCAGTGCATTGCAAGAGGCATGCCAATGAGGGGTGCAGTGTATGGTGAAGCCTGGAAGTTCACACTGACTAGAAATGATCTCATCTTCAAATTAAAGGGCTTTGAAGTCAGTATCCAATTGTTGGTGTGCATAACTTTGCTTGGATTGATTGCTTTTCTATGTGGAGCTGCAAATGAAAAAAAATGTTGGTACCTGACTTATTGCAGTGTTTTAGCAGATAGTGAAAGACGACCTGGAAAATGCTGCATCTTTTATGTCCATGCTCTCACCTCCACTCCCCCATGCTTACCCACCCCGCTTCTTAGAGTTTTAGCAATCCAATACCTAACCAATTATGTAACTTGTAAGTGCAGCATAAATTATCTATTTTACAGCTTATAAGGAGGCACACAAAAGGACTCATGAATCCACAAAGATTATTTTTGTAATTTCATCAACTGAAAGCAAATTGATGAAACAGTTTATCCAACTCATTAAATGAACTGACCCCTGAAGGTCAATGTAGAGTTTCTGAAAGTGCCAGAGGAATGAAGGAGGGAGGGCAGTATCAGAGTGACTATGGCATGTACAACAACTTATTGCCTCCATGCAGAGGGGGCTGTGGTGTCGGATTCAGTGGAATGACTTATTTGTTTTTCCAGCACTTCCTGAAGAACAGAATAGCTTGTGCTCCAGAATATATGCCTGGTGGTAGTAAGCAGCTTCTCTCACCTATCCTCTAAAGAGCCATAGATCTGAAATCTGAGGAGTGACTCATTACAGGGAAATGCATCATTTGGTGAACATGGAAGAAAAAAGCACACCACGTGTGAAATAGTAGCTGTTAACTACATGTGGTTAACAGGTCAATGGCAGCATACAATGAGTCTTTCTCCTCCTAGCTATATCAGTTTTACAGTGATGCAATTTTACTATCTGCATAAACTTAACTGATTTATCTGAATAAGAGGAGTAGCAAGCCAATGCCACTAATGGCACGTGCCACGTGGTGGATATTTCATGACATGCCCAACAAAATAACTTTCTATGCAGTAGATATTTCATTCAACTTGAAGTTGTCTGACTCATCTGACATAAGATAACAATGATCATCTGCCATTCACCTGGGAAGCCCATTGGTAGAGAAAGAGGTACACTACCCACTTGTTCCTCTAGCCCTGGTATCCCTAAAACTACTTCTGGATCTTCCATATTGCAAAAGGGAAGAGGTAGAGAAAGTGTTAACTGTTTGGATGCAGCACCTGCTTGAAAGGTTGTTGCCTCAATTCAGTTTGCAGAGAGCAGGGGGTGGTGTGGGAGCAGAGAGGAGCGGCCGGGAGCAGGAAGGAGGCAATGACTCCAGCTGTTTGAAGAATTCCTGCCATCAAGCATATACCTGAGGTCTGAAGATAGGCTTTGTAAAGTGCACTTCATGTTGATCTCTGTTTCACTTAGGCTGATGTTCAATGCTGACAACAAGCTGTTCTGTAGTAGCTCTTGTTATTTTCCCAGACAGCACCCTTAGGACTGTATAAATGGCAGCAACAGGAAAAAAATATTGAGAAGATCATTATTCTCTAAGTGAGTTTCTGTTGTTACAGAACTTGGAGAGTCAGGAGCGCTGGGACTCATAAAAGTGTCTTTGATTATTAGTTCTTATGATTTCATCTTTTTTTGCGATGTTGGAAATGAGCTGGGATCCTGAATGAAACATGCATTTAAGATGATGGTATTTCCTGGAGTTTATGGAACACATGCTACAACATGATGAATTGGTATAATATGTTTATCTTGAGTGTTCATAAGATAGAAATACTCACTTATTTCACACTTACATAAATAAAATTAGAGGTACTTTAGAACCAAATCTAATTCCTAGACAAAATCTTACAGGGCTCAAAGCAAGGAAAAATGTTGAAGAAAGGCATTTTTTTCCTTAAAACCRCTGAAAAACATGGCACTCTATTTCTTTTTTTTTTTTTTTCTCCCAGATTTAGAAATATACTAACCTTCTCTTCCATGCAAAATCCAAATGTAAAAAGTACTTGTTAATGTATCTACCTGCTTATGTTTCCAAATGTCACAGCTATAGTTTAAGCTAGCTTGTGATGATGTACTTATTGGCCAATATTACCGATAGCATCGGCATAACTGGCTTGAGAATCTTATTTTCTGCTTGCAAAGGATTTAGGTAAGGCTTATACTGCTGAGCAAGACACCAAATCTGTTCCTGAAGAGAGCGCGCTATTTTTTTTAACTTAATTGCATGGAGATGGAGCAAGTTCTAAGGAGTGAAGGAGCTGTCCTGCGTGACGTGGGACTGGCCCTACTCATGGGCACCTCACACTGTCYGTAACACCTCAAGATACCAGATGACATCTGGGCTCTGACTAAACATTCAACGAGTACAGCATGAGTTATAACTGGGCTGCAACTTTCTGTACATGCATTCCTGGTCACCAGGAAATTTAAGGTAATTTACTGTTGCCTAACTTGCAAAGGAATAGTATATAGTTGAGCTGTATTACCTTGCTTCTCCTGTGGGCTAATAGCGCTAAGGTAGCTTATCAGACCTTGGTAAGAAACAGGTTTTTCACTTAAGAATTATCCAGGCCCTTTTTAATGCAAAACATGGAAAATGTGTCTTGAGATTTTCCTGTCTTCCTCACAGGTCTTAGAGCACCTTGTTATCTGATTGTGCTTTTACAGGTTCATTGATGTCATACTTAGGGATGTAGTTAAATAATTATACAAACTCTTCCTGAGGCAAAAGAACAGACTTGTCAGGTCTGACATGCTCTTAGGCTCTTCTTCCACAAGGAGTTTTGGGCAGGCAAATCTCTTGCTGCATGTTATTCCCATGTCAAATGAGGTTCTGTATGTACTGCTGGTCCCTCTTTTGGGGCCTTGCACAGAAAGGGGCCCAGATCTAAAGCAATGGGCATGCTATTGTAGTCTAGTCATATGAACTGCCAGCTCATTTTTGTCATGTGGGCAAGTGACTAGACTGACAGTGTGAAGACTGATGGATCTGAAACCAAAACTGGTATAAGTACGCCCCTAACAGGCAGTTAATTGTCTAGGGCACAAAAATCGTCTGCTGCGCTTCTGAGACACATGACTGTCTGCAAAGCAGTGGTCATGCTTGTGAGAGCCAGCCCGGAGAGCTTTTGTGGCATGTTACAGACGTATCTGTAAAGGCAGTTCCAGCTCCCCGTCAGAGGAACAAATTGCTAGACAAAAGTTAAACCTGAAGAAATAYTATCACTGCAATTTGGGGTTGTACCGGAAGTTACTTCCCCATAAATTTGGTGTAAAGCTGTAAAACTTAGTTGCTGTCTGTCACCATAGCTTGCTAAAATGGCTCTGTTTTCCTTTAGGATGACTGCATAAAGAGTACTGAGCAAGACCTTTTCAAGCTGTGGGTTTACTTGTGGTCTGTATATCTTAGGCTCATGTAGTCCTTGCAATATTTCCTTGGAAACAAGCTCTGAATGGTCAGCAGTGAGTTATTGCAGGAGGGGTTCAGAACCAACTCAGCAGAACCTTAGCTCCATTCTGTAAGTGTAATGGATGTTGCAATGAGTCCCATATTTCAGTGAGGTACCCAGCAGAATGAAAGCTATTGACACATAGTACTGGTGAATATGTTAATCATGCTGACATAGGAAAAGTGGCCAACTGATTGCAAATCTCATTGCAAAGTATGGTAATTGCCATTTCTGTAGGTGCATAGGAGGTGTCTGAAGTGCTGTAAATGACTAGTCCACATGCTGTTAAGTAGTCCATGTTTAAATGAACATATAAGAGAGGGAAATTGTTTTTTTTTTTTATTATTTTCCTTGGTCAAAAACATCATCTTGCTGTCTACTGCAAAGGAAATGGGTGGATAAGGTATTGTAGAGGCTGTGCAGGAGTTGCCTTTCATGATGAGGTGTTAACTGAAGGTCAAGGCAATATTTCTGCAGGAGTTCATTAGATAAAGTGTTTAGTAAGATGATGCTTCTTGAAGAAATTCCTCTAGCTGAGGAAGGTCAGTTGATAGGGGAGTGATACAGTGGATACACTTGGTTGTATATGTTTGAGAGGAGAAACTACACAACAGGAATTTTTCAGAAAAGGGAAACTAGAACTACAGCATTAAAGAAAAGAGTGAGCCAGACTCTGGCATCTGCTATAGGTTTGTTCCCAGAGGAAGTATCAAGGGTGCTAAGAAAACCACTGTTAAGCCCAGGGGGTGCAAAGCAATCTTTCTTGACAGACAAGTACAAACCTGAAAATAGCAAATATTTTGGGAAATGGTGCTGTAGGGCCTCAGACAATCGTCCCACTTGGTTCAGGTACAAGGTGGCTGCTGTGGGAAGATCCCTTTGGATAGCTGCCCTCTTGACTTAGTGCCATTAAGCTGTAGTGTAAGAATTAGATCATGCCACCAATGAAGAGGCGGGGTGAGATGCTGCAAGGCGGTGCCAGTTGGGCTTCAAGCTCAGAGTGGAGAAGCACTGTGGTGGCATTTCCACCTGGAAACCCCAGGGAGGATGTGAGGTGCTAGACCAGAGGAAATATAGCTGAGGCAGCTCCCTTCCTTGCAGGAGATTTAGTATGACTGGCAGTGCTTGGTGAGCGTGGTTGATGGCTGTAGCCCACCACAGAAGAGCCACTCAGGTGATGACAGAGAAGGCTTTGTGCAGTCTTTCACTGCCATCTTTGAGTGCCCAGCTCCTGCTTGACCTCATGGAGACATGTGGCCCAGTTTAGCCCAGGTGTTTGCTCATGCACTTTAGGTGCTGTGCTGCAACCTTGGTGGGTGGGAATTGGACTCTGCCAGGGTGCCAAATAATTTTAAGTGGTTCTGCATGAAAAACTTTTTCTTGGAGCTTATCAAAAGTATAGTGAATCATTCCTAAATTGAAAGCTGCAACTTTCCATTTGAAGAGAAACTAAATGAGAGTTGGGTTCTGTGAAAGCCTTTTCCTTCTTTTGGATTTTTTGAGATTTTTTTTTTTTTCTTCAAGCCACAAAGAAGTATGTGGACAGGGTAGATTACCCATGTCTGTTTCCTTCTTTTTCTCATTAGGAAGATGCAAGATCAGAGATCTGATCAGTAATTCTTCTTTGTCTTATCAACATTTTTGTCTTTCATTGACTATGATTACAACATTAGGATTTCCCACTGCACTCCAGAAAAAATGAACAGTCTGCTGCAAGCTTGGGAAAGCTGAGTTTGTTCTTTCAATACTGACCGCAAGGCCAAGCTTGTTCTTGTAACTCACTACTATGAAGAAAGCCTGGAGTTGTCTAGTTACTTCATTGTTCTGCTGTGAAATGAAAGATAGTTAACTGTTTTCTTTTTAAAGGGGCAACATCCTTCATACACTTTTTGTTTGCTTTTCAAAGACTGGGTCTCATCTATCTTCACCCTGATACATTAAGATAGTAACTGCAGCTCAGCAAGTTACTAACACAGGGGAAAAAGGGCTGCCTCTTTCCTGGCTGTGATTGTCTGCAAAGTGGTATATGTCACTTCCAATTTTACACCAGCTGAAACTCTTTGGTGTTTTTTGTCTTGCAGTTATTCCCAGGGGGGGAATCCTTGTTCTCACATATTTACATCTTGATTGGTAGCAGGAGAGGTTGGCTTGCTTTGTTGCTGGTGAACAAATGAGGGTAAGAATGCAATCATTACTAAACAAGGCCCAACACCTTCCCTTCCAGGCCTTTTGATATGCTGCTTTCCTCACGTTAGGATTCCTACACTTGCCCATGTTAACTGTTTTGGGTTTTGGTTTTTTGTTTGTTTGTTTGTTTGTTGGTTTTTTTGGTTTTTTTTTTGTTTTTTTTTTTTTTTTTTTTTTTTTTTTAACCTGGTGACTGATTTATTGACATTACAATCAAATAATCACCAGGAGAATCAACGTAGTGTACTTCAGCAGAAACAGTATTTAATCTGTCAGTTTTTATTAAGCAAGACTGATTGTGTAGTTAAATGCTTGAGTAAAGCATTCCATGTAGGACTGAGGCCAGTGTGCTTTCACAGAAAGTGCGCTAGTGCCTCAATGAATGGATTTAAAAGGTTAAAGTGAATGTAAAAAATTGGGAACAGACTTATGCTGCCAAAGAGGAAGAAGAGAACAATTCAACTTGGGAGGTACAGAGGGCTTCCTGCAAGCAAGTCGTCTTGGTCGCCTATAAAGTAAAACTTGCACCATGCATGGGCTGGGTGCTGGCTCTGTGCGCAGGCTGGAATTTCATGAACAATGTGAAATTCCTACCAAGAGCAGTGCCCAAGGAGGCATGTAAAACATGTGGGAGTGAGCAATGACAGTATTCTTGGAGATAAAATAAAATAAAAGGTTTAATGGGAAAACATCCAACAAAACTAACAAAATAAGTCACACGGTTTAGCTTAATTAGGCTCCAGCTCTGAATCAACATTTGGAGGAGTCTCTCAGTCTCCACTCATGATAGTGGGAATCTAGGGAGACTAGGCAGAATAGTGATGAGATTTTTTTTTTTTTTTTTCTTTCCCCCCCTGCCCCACATTGGGAAGAGTTACAAGAAGGTGAAACTGGGATTACCCCATCACAATAAAAACTCTGAAGGATATTGCCACCTGGAGCACACTAAAAAAAAAAAAGAAAACATTTTTAATGTCTGGACACAACTATGGAATCAAACTAACGTTTCTTCTCTAGCAGGCTCCATGCTTGCTGGATTTCTGCATCTCCATGGCAGCACACTGAGGTTCAGATGTGTCTTTATGCATTCTTCATATGCATAGAGGCTCCTTTACTATGCCTCCTTATGTTGCATCTGCTATGGGATAAACACCATCACAAGGCAGATCTACAGTCACTTAAGGGTCAGGAGCTTTGGATGGTCTGGCCCAGAAGACCCAAACAGTCTGACTCTTCAAGCCACTGGATCATACCCTGTGTCAGAGCAAAGCTCTCTTCTAATTTTCATAGCAATGGTGGTGTATATTTAAAACACTGAAGAAAAGCCTGAAACACCCAAATTTTGTACCATCACTTTTGAGTTCATAGATAGTCAAGGTGCAGGAAGTCTTTAATCACCTTTTTTCTCCTACTGAAGCAAAATCCTCTCTTTGAAGATAGCCAAAGAGAGCTAGGGTTCAGCATTTCACCTTTTACTAAAAATAGGAATCATGATCAACTTTCTGAGACCTCCTGGCTAAGAAACCAGGCTCCCATTTCTGGGATGGACGGTAGGATCCAGTGTTTCTGTGTACAGTAAGCAATGCTGAACTGGTGTTCTTTGCAGCATCACTTCTGGGAATCCCATGGCTGCTACAACAACAACTCCAGCTATCAAACCAGTCTCTTAGGTAATCAGCCTCTCCCTTATATCATGTGCTGGGTTTCTTTTTAATTAGAAAAAAATGCTGTTTCTTACAAGCAAGAGGCTTCTGTCATTAGCACTGTGTGTCTGTCTGGGCATTTGGTCCCAGATTAATTTAGAAGCTGAAGCAGGAGCAGTCTCATGAGCAAATTGAGKTTTTTCCCCTGTCATCATGAGAGATCAGTACTGCTCTAAAACACTTTCAGGAAGGTCCCACTTTGAAATGGCCTTTAATACTAGTGATTTCTAATGGGACGCTGAAATATGACAGCAGGAATGTGTGCGATGAGTTCCGAAAGTCTAACGACAGTCTAACATTTATCTTTTGTGTTGCTAATCTCTTCTGCTGCCAGGAGATTAGTTTTCAATATGTTGAAATAAAAGCTCATTCACCCTTTCAGGTCCCAACACTATACAATTGGAACGTAGGTTCTGCTTGCTCTTTTCCCTCTCTGGGTACCTTAAGCTGAACCTTACTATGTTTTTTGCTTTCTGTGCTGTTTTTCTGCCACCTTTGTTCCCCTGCTCTCTTTCACATGGCAAATTGCTGTGGATCCACCTCAGCTTGCCACCTCCCAGTTTCCAGCTTGTTTTGATGTTTACTGTTTACACCTGCCCCTATTTCTGTATGGTCCTACCTTTCTGTGGCAAAATCTACCCCACCTCCCAGCTCTTGTCCCATGCTGATCACCAGCAGACACCCCCTAAGCAGCGYGTCTTACCCAGGACCCACAGCAGCTCCAAATATTGCATCAGTGTATCTGAGAAATGTGGCCTTTTGCTCCCTGCTCATCTGACCATGCTTATGCCTTCCTGCCGCTCAGGGCATTCAAGTGGAAGGAGGTTAAGCTGCAGCTACAGTGGGATTATAGCCTGTCTTGCGTAAGATTGGCTCTGCAAACCCATGTTATGCCATGATTAAAATGACAGTATTACTTGGTTGAGGAGACTAACAACAATGTGCTTTGCATGCAGCTCAGATTCTTCGACATGTTCTCCATTTAGATTTTTCCTGCAATATTGTCTTCAGATGTTCGGTTTCATTTGTGTCACTTGGCATAGATTAATGATACGGCAACTCTGAATAATTTTATTACCTACTACTGTGTATTGATGTTAATGAATTATGTTATTTCTGCACCATTATGTGTTATCGTCCTTCAGTACAACTGAGACACAATGTATTGGTACTTGAAAGATGTCCTGCCACTTCTTATGACTTGAACTGTATTTTATTTCCATGGTCTTAGATCTTAAACTTTCCTTGATTTATATGGCTCATCTGATGGTACATTTTTAAGTCCCCGAGTGACTGCCTAGGAACTCTTTCTTTCAGAAAAAATACAGATTATGAAACACTTAAGACACTGTCCAGACTTCCCCAACGTATTTCCATCAACTCAGTGATGAAGAAATGCACTCATTCTCAGAAATGGTTTTTGGAATCTTTCACTAGATAGATTTGGAGACGTATACTAGAGCTGGTGTGCAAGGGTATGTGTTTTAGGCACCATGAAGCCAACTGAATTATCGAATTGAAAGATCTTAGGGGATCATATAGATACTTAAAAAACCTGAGGATTAACCAAGTTCTTTCACCTCAAGCGTGACCTTGTTTTTCAATTTAGATGTCCTGTACTTTTGCTTGCTGTTTATTGTGGAATACGCTAACAGCTTTTTGCTTGTTCAGTAAACTGGAACTTAAGTTAAACATCAGTTATCATCTGGCACCTTTCGTCATATATGACCCCTCTTATACTGTGAATGACAGCCTGTTCATGGTCTGTATTTATAACAAAAGGCCTTTATTCTGCATTTACATTGTTATGAAGAAATGAAATTAATCCATGGGCATATAAAATCACTTAATATCTGCAGTCATACTGGTCTGTAATCAAAAGAATCTTATTTTTACTGGAGCGGGTGGGGAGAATAGTAAATAAATTACACTGCTGCCTGTAATAACTGTCTTGATTTGTTTTGTTGTTGTTTAGTGTCCTTCAGAACTATATCATTTGAGCAATATTGCTAGTAAATCAATGTGCTCAGACAATTACCAAAATAGGGCAGTCCCATAAGATTTGTTGTGTTGGTAGTCATAAATAGAATGAAACACTATCTGTAAAGGCAATAAAACACTGCCATGAAAAGCCTGGCTAATTATGTTTCCCTGCAATTTCAGTTGATAACACCACCTCAATAGGTATTAGGCTTCAGAATGAGTAAAGTAATTTGGGCAAGGGAGATTAAGCCAACAGAATTTACTAGGTTATAAGGTCATGTATTAATTTTTGGTAAGGTCTGCTGTTGCATGGAGTATCAGCCAATATAGAAGGAGTTTCCTTAAGTGGATGTAAATTATCTTGTTCAACTTGACAAAGTTTTTATTTAAGAAGGTGAACCAGGTAAATCACTAGCTCAACTGTCAAGCTTCCATTAATGCATCTCTACCTGTGATCTTAGACTCTGTACTAGTAATAACGTTTGATTTTTAGGACAGGTGATCTTTTATGCTAGGTGTTTGCAGTATAACTTGAAGTTGTAGGTTTCTTTCCACAACCAAAGCAAATATGGTAGTGTTAGGTACTGGGGCAGGGATCTGGGAGATAAGTTATGAACTGCCTCTTAGCTGCCTGTTCCCTCCCAGCTGGGATCTGCAAGGGACCTTTCCTCAGAACTTGGCATTTGCAGCATCAAACTTCCCTGCAAATTTGCAGCTTATCAAGATGCACGTCCTAATTCCTGACACTTTCAAACTCACCTAAACTTGCCGGAGTAGTGTACCCACATGCTATTTCTACCAGACTCCTTACCTCTGAGGAAGTATCAGGCAGCTTCACCTAAACTCCTGTAGTTCTTGAGAACACTGCAAGTTCTTTTTATTAAAGCTAATGTACTCCTGAGTACAGAGCTGGAAACAAAGTTAACGAAAGAAATTAAAAAAAAAAAAAAAACAAACAAACCAAAACAAAACAAAAAAACCCAAAACAAACAAACAAAAAAACCCACAACAACAACAACAACAAAAAAAACCACCACCCACAAAAATTCTTAATATTCTATGACAATAGGTAACAGTAGTTACTCTCGGCTGTGCCAGCATCCTAACTTTCTCATTTGGGATCCTGAAGAAATAATTAACCTGYTAAGCAAGACTACTCTTACTTCTCTTAGCCACCATCTGTCTGACACTTCCCAGAAGTCAACCCTAAACTAACTGAATACCTAGCAACCCTGGCTAATCAGAGCAGCAACCTTCTGAACTCCACACTTCTTTTTCAAGACAGCTCACTTTCTCTTCCCTTTGTTTACTTATTTGTATACTTATTTGCTTCCTGGTGCTTTCATCCAACAAAGTATAGTCTTATTGACTTTATAAACTGATTATGATGACTTTTCTTTTCCTCCTTTTCCCAGGAGTAGAATTTTTTTGTTTCCTTGCCCTGGTGCCAGTTGGTTTATTTCTGGATGTGTTATAGGATTTTTTTATATGATTAGATGATTTAAATTATTGGTGAAGCTTTTCAACAGGATTATAATGACCTCAGGAAATGAGCTGATGCATCTGGAATATACTCTGCAGTGTGTAGATGTTTGTCTTTGAACATGTTACTCCCTTTGTGATATATCTTCCCAACACCTAGATATGCTTAACCTAGTCTTCAGTGAGAATTGCTCTCCTTTCCAAGAAACCCTCGAAAGGCTGAAGGAGGTACAAAGTGAAATGAATGGTTTTAAGAAGTTATTTGTTCTAGTGCAACAGAAACCTGGTGCTTTATGCCCAAGCTGTACATCAGTGCAATGATTAAAACATTTGTCAGCACCTGACAAGGTGTACTGCTCCAACCATTTGATCATATCTACTTATCCTTCTAGCTGCACCTCTACTGGTTTTCAGGAGAGAAAGTTACACTGGCTTCGCACAGCATCATGATTCTTTAAAACTTACATTGCATTCCCGTGTAGCCTGCTGTGAAATGGAGGGAGGAGGTATAAACATAAACATATTATCCCCTTGGCCTTTTTCTGTGCTTCTATAATCTATGATGATCACAATATATTATAGCAATCTCTAAAATAGTCTTACTACTGAAATACCATCATGTTAAAATGGGGGTTATATTCACAGCTGTGTGCTCATGGGTTTTTTTAAATTCTCTGAAAGCATCAAGCAAACTGTACACTATAACAGATGTAGTGAACTTCTAATTTTGTAGTGGAAATGGTTCTCATGCTAAATCCAAAACACAGCACTATACCAGCTACTAGAAAGAAAATTAACTTTATCCCAGCTGAAACCAGGACATTATTACATAGTTTAATCCTAAATGCAAGATTAAGGAAATCTGCAGTGAATTACTTAGTGTCAGGACTACATAAATCAAGAATACTGCAGCACTTAAATAACTGCACTTAGTTGTGCTCTTGTTCTTCTCCTAGCCAGACTCTGCTTTGGTTTCTCAGGGAATGTATCTAAATGTGCATGGAGTACACTGAATTTCCTTTTTCCAGGGACATCAGATGTTCATTCTCATTTCTATCCCTTTTCAGTTGTTCAGCATTATGTGCCTCCTTGATTTTTTCTCTTTTTCTGTCCTGTCTTCTAAGCACAACAGCAATGAAGGTAAAGTTTGAATTTAAATAGGAAAAATACCTTACTCTACTTCCAGTGTCTGAAGTTTCAGTATGATTCCTTTGAATGTATTTTTATATATAGCTGTCTGTCAGGGAAAAGTTTTGTTGACAGGGTGGTATCTCTGCTCTTTTTCGAGCATTGTCTGTTCAGTTTCAGCGCAAAAAAGAAACAGACCTGATTATAAATCTACAAATACAAGGAATGAGAAAGCAAGGAGGGTGGATTAATTACATACACAAGGGAAATGCTATTAAGAGAACTTCTAGGGTATATATCAGAAATAGCTTCCTGTCGGAAAGAGATGTGGATATAAAATAGAGAGGTGGTTAAAAAAAAACATGATAATGGGATGTCTAGATACAAACACATTATCAAAATCTGGTTTTAAATGCCTTGTCTGGGATAATGCTGCACTGATCTGGCCAGATGGATTGTCGAGGTAGCTAGAGGGTTAGACATTTCTAGCCTTTATTTAAAAGGTTTTGTACTCTGTTACTACTAAAAGCAATAGGAGAGCCTGCAGTGATGTCTTACATGTGAGTAAGGGTGGCTGACTCCGGAAGATAGGGGCAAGGGAGAGAGATCAAAATTCAGGGTGCGACGGAGTGTTGCTAATTGCAAGCCCTTGTATGGCAGTTCCCTACCCCCTCATCTGTGCCGATACCACTGTTTGTGGGGTCATGCTGTGAATCAGGTGATGAAACTAGGTGTCTTTCCTGCATCACTTTGGCTGTTCAGTTCCTAGAGCAGTGACAGACACAACTGCAGGGCAAAACATTGCAACATGGGAGGTAGAAAAAGCAGCAGGGAAAGATGGGAATTGTGAAAGTTGGCTCTATCATCAAARGCAGCCACACTCAATGAAGTGGAAAAATGGAAGGAGTGGGGAGACAAAAGAGGCATTTAGAGGGGGTGAGATGGATGGGTGGATGGATGTTTAAGAAGACAAAGATAGGAAGGTTACCAGAAAGATTTTTTTTTTTTTTTTTTTTTTTTAAAAGTAACTTGAGGAGACCACAGTGAGTGGACATGAAGGAGGTGAATGGATAAAAGAATGTCCATGGACCTAGGAGAATGCTGGTCAGAGCTGAAATGGAACAGCAAAATCAAATTACAAAAGGGATTCTGGAAGTGGTTGGAGTAAGTTATACGTTATCTATGTGTGTATAGTTGCACTAGTACATATATCACATGTAGTACTAGTTATGAACATGAAAGTGTTAAAAGTCCTTTCTCCTCTAACTGATGCCTCTGTTACCAAAGGCTGGATTTGAGGACAAGATTCTGAATCCCTCTTTCCCTTCTGATTAGCTCTTTGAGACCATCTGTTCTTTGTTCTGCTCCAAGTCTCAGCATTAAATCCCACTCTTAGTCCTAAATCCTCTTCGTTTGATGTGGTCATCTGTGAAGTTCTGACTTGTGGCTTTAAGGTTTTCATATCCAGCTATTTTATGAAAGACATTCTCCCTATATATCAAATCTATCAACGCTTCTAGGAAATTCTGCAAAGTCTAATGTTTGCGACCACTTACTGGCAGAAAACGTACTGTCTAGAACTTCCCTCTCCATGTATTTGGTATCTACTTCTCCCTGGTGAATTTCACCCTTAGGAATGTCCATGCAAAAGTATCATAACTGTCTAGGCAAAAGGGAGATTATATTGAAGCAGTCATAATACACTGGCCATGTTGGCTTGAGTGCTGTAATCAGGAAATTGAATCAGTACGTGACCTCTTGCTCACCATGAAAATCTCATTGCAAATGCAGTAGCAGAAACGCCTAACAGGTTGGAATATGCTCACATAAACAATTTGTTAAATAACTTTGAATACTAATATCTTCAAATTGGAAATGTGTGCATCATCCAGACAAAAAAAGCAAAGGTTATTGAATTAAAGGTTCTGTGAATTTGTCACTTAAGTAATACATATGTCAGCTGTGGCTTCAGCACTAACATTGTTGCTGTCATCAGGAGGAGGTCTTGTATCCTTTAGTGATCTAGCTCATGGAGGTTTCCTTATGGTGCAGAGTTCACAGGCTTACAGATCTAGAAAGATGCCAAAACTTCTTGACGCAATGTCTGGTTCCTCCTGTATGTCCAAAAATAATAAAGGGAAGGCATGGGACAAACTTGGAAATCTGGCTATAACATTACATGGAAAGGGTGGAGGGAGGTTAACTCTGGAAGGTTGTATGGTGAAACAGTACAGGCTGAACTTGGCCTCTTGACTTCTCTGTGTGCCTTCCTACTCTCCAAGGCCACACACAATCAACTTGTGCCCAAAGCAGGCCTACTAACCCTCCCAACAGCTCCACAGACTGAACACCCATCCCAAATAATGTGGATTTTTGGAGAATCGTTCTTTGCTTCATAGAGAACGATGCTGGAAAGGGCCTCAAGAAGTCTGTTCTTCTAACTTCTCATTTGAGACTAGAGAAGGACGATGCATCGTTTTTTAGAAGGGTGACCTCAATCTTGGGTAAAGCATGCCATCCTTTTTCTGCCTTTATTTGTTTTTGTGTATACGGGATTTCCTTATTTTTCCTCTTTTTTCCCTTGTAGGTGTCCTCTTCCTTCAACATCTTCCTGTCCTTACAATTTCATTTCACTGTAAACATACACATTTATAGTAATAGCAACTTCCAGTGTGCTGCTTAGGTTTCAAATAATTTTGAGATGGTGTCTGTTTTTCAAGAGTACCAAGAAGTTTGAGTAGCTCAGGTACTGGGAGCTTTGGGAAGTTTGGGGTTTTTGGTGTTTTTTCCTTTTTTAGAGATGGTAGTATCAGCCATTCCATGTGGCTTTGATAGACACTGAGGATGAACGTAAAGATGCTGTCAAAGTACTGGCATCGCAGATTTAATGCCCACGTGTGAAAAGCTACACACTTACAAAATCTGCCCCTTGATTAAAAACTTCTTCTCAGACCAGACCACAAATCTTTTCCATGACCTTCATCTTCAGGCACCCATTGCAGTGTCTGGAGTCATCTTGTGTTGAGTGCCTCCAGCATTCCCAGTATATTCAAGCCTGTGTTGGCCAGGTGACAAGTCATCAGCAAGCTCTGGGCCTGGAGCACCTCCTCCAGGCTCGCAGGGCTATTTCTCTCACTTTTTTCTCCCCTCACTCTGCCAGGCAGGGTTTTGCCCTTTTTGAAACACGCTTTCCCAGAGGCACCACCATTTTGGCTGAGGGGCTCAGCTGTGCCCTGTGCTGGGGCCACTGGAGCTGGCTGGAACCAGTCGGAACCGGCCATGTCCGGCACAGGGCAGCCCCAGCCTCACCTCACAGAGGCCCCTGCAGCCCCCACTGCCAGCACCTCGCCACCAACATCCAATACAGGACTCCAGAAACGTCCTGTACTGATCTCCTCCTGTAACAATTTCTTTGTGCTGGCCTGTGTCAGCTGCAACCTGTATAACACCATGAGAGAACAAAGAAAATAGCCAGCAAGACGGGTATTCCCTGCCCAGGTGAGAAGCCTGCTACTGTCTCTTCCTTGTCCTCTTTTTCTCACTTCTCCTTGTTTGTCTATCTTTTCTCCTCTCCACGCTCTGGCAGTGCTGCTGAATGGCGGTGACACAACTGGCCAGATAAAAGTAAAAGAAGGAGTACCTGCACCACCTCCTCATTTTTTTGGGGGGTCGGTGTTAAGTGACCTGCCTCATGAGTTTCTTTTCCTTCCTYACTTCAATAAATCATTGTGATAGTGGCTGTAGGTTATTTGTAATTTGTCTGTTTGATAGCATTGAGTATTATTTTTAATCTTAACAAAGGTTGCTCAAAGCATGTAGAAGAGTTCCTGTGGCATGTAGCATAGAAAAACCAACATAAATATAGGTTCTTGTACACTTAGTATTAAGGCAACTTAGTTTTTGTAAATTGGATTTTCCGAGCACTTATATAATTCCATAGTTAACATTAAACTGAAAGGATTTAAAATATAAATAAAAAGAAGCCAGCCTAATGCACTTGAAATCAAATGGGGCCAAAAGGTCATTTGACCTAGTGACCCATCTGTGTTTAACAGCAAGGCTGGTCTGGGCTGTTTAGCTATCTGCTCACCCCTGGCAGCTGAGTAAAAGACCGGGCTGAACAGCCCCTTAATTAGTATGACTACATTGCTGGATATTATGCTATGACATGGCTGTGATTGGGGCTTGTCAGCTGAAACAGCCCCACAAAACTGTTGCTCTTTATCTGGGCTGAGCAATCAACTTGACAGGTGAACTGAATGTCATTAATATTTTTTGTCATCACTGTTATGATAGAGGGTTGTAGAGTAAATTTTATGCTTGGCCTGATATGTTTTCATGACAGTTTTGCAAGGTTAATTTAGGCCTGTAGCTGCAATGAATGAAGCAGCGCTGGAAATGAGCCTTCTCTCTCTGAAGCTTCTCTTCTGTTGGGTTGTCTTGTTATCTCTGCCAGCAGGTCTCTGATGTAACACAACTTTGAGAGCTGAATCCTTGACCAGAATGCCTCCCAAAATCAGCTGTGGTTTTCCTAGCAACGGCATGATAGAAGTGGTCATTTTCTTTTGTACAAAATATAAGCGTAAAATAGCTGCAATAGCATTTGCTTCTTCAATAGCCTGAATCCTGATTTCTTAAAGAGACATAGTAAATACTCTGCCAATATCAAGTATTACATTTTTATAATCTAGATGTAGTTGTGATGTTGCAGCAGATGCTCATAGTTAGAGTTCAGCTTGACTCCATCTGTGAGATGAAATACATTATTTGAATCTCAGAAGATCCTTTCCTCCTGCCTCAGGAGTTTAAAATCCAAGAATTGTCTTAGATTAACCTAATCAGAATGGAATACCTTGAATACCCTCACAATTATATTGTACTAAGAATGTGTACACAGGCAGTAGGGCAATGCAGGATTAGCCATTGGCTACTCCATGTTTATAAAGCAATAATAGGCTGCTTCCTGTCAGTGAAAGAGGGCTTGGTTTCCTTGTTCTACTGTAACCATGTTGTTGTGTTAGCCTCACTGCAGGGAGTGCAGGTAGGAAAGCACAGAGACCCCACCATGAAGGGGATTATGCATCGCACCAGGTAGTGCCAACAAAAGCCCCTCCCCTTCTTCCCAGCTGTGAACATATGAGGTCAACTCAGATTCAGGGCTGTCATGGATTGGGGTAAATATGGTAGTTTTAACAAGTGCTGTGTACAGCACTGAGATCAGTGGTATTCATGGGCTGGACTTCACCAAAAACATGGCCAGCAAATATCACCTAGTTCATTTTCTTGTACATAGCTGCAGGAATAAATCACCAGAGGCAGACAATGTGCTACAGCCCTTGTCCAAGCAGCAGAATTTGGATAAATTGATTATCTGGGCACAGCAGCATTAGACTGTCTTTCATTGGCATCTTTCTCAGGTGTACACAGTGGCAGATGTAGCTGAATTTTGCTCTGTGCAGCAATATATACATTGAAAGGGTTAGTGGGCAGATGCTTACCTGGTATAAATTGATGTGGCTTCATTAACTTCAGTGAGACCATGCTGATTTAGAGCCGCAGAGGAGCTGGCTCTGTGAAGCAGTCAAATTTATAAATGACTGCATAATCTACTAGAAAGTCAAGTCAGGCCAACCTCTGTGCTATGACATTTCCTCTGAAACTCACTTTAATAAGGTAATATTTTCTTCCAGTTCCATAAATGCAAATCAGCTGAACTGCACTTCACATACTTTCTCGTTTAATTAGAAACTTAGTTCAACTATACTGCAACTGCAGGTGAAAGTGAATTATTCTAACAATTTTTCATTTTAATTATCTTGATTAGCTTTTCCTTCTTTGCAATTTTATTATATCTCATTTCAGAAATGTCCTTTAATTTAAGACAATAAATAAACTTTTATTTAGCAAGCTGGGGAAACTGGAGGATATGATGCAAAGACGACTCAACTCATTAAGCATTAATGTTACTAATATTCTTACGCTAATTATTCATTAAGTTGATTGTCTTAGCAGAAAAGTAGGCTCGGCTTCTCTTGTGGATCATCACATTTTATTTGCATGTGCCACAAAAAAGATAGAAATAGCAAAGCTTACCAAAGTTAATGCTAAAATACTTCAGAGGACATAATGCACTTAATTAATTTCTCACCACCAGATGTATTTAAGGGCTCCCATTTGGTTTTTAGCTGGAAAACTCCAGATACGTCCTTTCACATGCTTTTAGAGGAAGTGATGTCTATTCCTTCATAGTTTCTTTGTTTCTGATGAAAAAAGGCATCTACAAAGGGAGGAAAAAGTCACCAGAAAATACATGCAATCTCCCCTTCCAGCCTCCTGAAAATCCTATCATAAACAGAATTTCTAGTATCTCAAAAAAAAAAAAAAAAGCTGGAGGATGTTACTGTGTCCCCTAAGGATTTTGTTGCTATGTATTTTACAGGGGCAGTAGCGTATCTCTCTTTTCCCAGTAAATCCATGTATTTTACATTTTCAAAGACAGCTGCAAGAATGGGGCACAGGAAAGAAGATTAAACCTGAAGTCAACCTGTTTATGTAATCCAGCAGGAAAGTTAAGGAATAACTTGATCATGGAGCCTATAAAGTCTCCAGCTACTAAAATGCCTGGTACAGGATGCATGCGGAATTCAGATCTCTACATCTAAACCTGCACTCTTATAAAACCTCCTCTTAGCTGCTGTAGTGCCTGGAGATGCCTGTATTTCACAGATACTTTCCCTGTTTGGCTTCGAAGCTCTCTGCAGGACTGCAGACCAGAATTGTCTCTCTCTTGGCAAGAGAACGGTGCCTAGCCTGTGTCTTGGCCTGACTAACATCCTCAACATCTGATCTCCCCTGTATCTGGGCCCCAGGGATGTCATCGACGAGAGCTGTAAGAATGACTGATGAGAGTACCCAGCATTGGGCTCCATGTTAAATGCAGGGAGGTTTGTGTTAGTGTAATGTGCAACTAGGTTGTGCACCTGCCTGGGAAGTGCAGGACTGAAGTTCACTGTGATCTCATTTCCTAGGACAGTGCTGTAAATACAAGGCTATCTTGAGAGGTTTCTGGTGGTGGGTAGCACTCTTTACACAGTTCCCAAAATTGTGCCACTCTGCAGGAAACCATTCAAGAATTGAGAGGCCAGGGAGTGAGAAAACAAAATGGAATACAGGTCTCCATATATACCAGTGTTGGGCACATTTTTTGAAAAAGAAAATGGTGATGTGAGTGTGAACTTCCTCTGTTCTCTGATCCAAGGATGGATTTAAACTTGAGTTTTCAGATTCCCATGCCAGTGCTCTGTCAATGAGCTGATTTAAAAGGCAGTCACCACCACTCTTGCATACATTTTGAAAGAAGGCTGAATCCCCCATAGCTCTTCCACAGAAAAGACACTGACCTTTACCTTTGGGGAGATGATTCTGTCCTGGTGTGTGTGGGGTGATGGATCCTCAAAAGCCAGAGGTGACTAATTCCCAGCTATCAGAGATGCAGATGTGGCTCTGTCCTGGATATTTCCTCCTGTCTAGCCTTCTGCATACCAGCAGTTCATATCATTTTGGAACAAGAGTCTACCCCTACCTATTGTGTAGGGAGGCTAATGCATCTTACTCCCAGTTACGGATTTCACTCTGGGAAGGATCAAGTTTTGCAACCTTTTTGTGGTTTGACCCACAACAGATTAAATAAGGAAGAGTTTTCTGAAAGATAGACTAAGTTAGTCAATTATCAGTAGCAAATAATGGCACAACGGTTTCTGTGAGAACATGTAACTGCTGGAACAATTTGTGATGCTGTAGTGGGATGTCTGTGATAGAAGGTCTTTAAATTATTGGGAGTCTTCCTAGATGATCTATCTATCTGAAATGATATGCTGTGGGTGGCAAGTTCTTGGCCTCTGGTGAAACCTCATATCAGAACTGCTATGGATGTGTTTATTGGTTTCTGCACAATTTTATGCTGTCAGGCTTTTGAAATTGAGGTTCCTGGCCCTCAATAGACAAAGGGTGAATCAGAATTGTACTCTCATGCAGTGTTGTGTAAGGTCCTATTCACGTGGTGCTGCTTATTTTGTCAGGGAAACAGCTGAAATCGAATAACAAAGACTACAATCTACTCTTTGAATCTGTTTTCTTGTTYTGTAGCACTGGACTCTTTTAGGACTTCAAACTTGTTCCCTGAATTACAATACAAGGTCTGGATTATCTGGCAAAAGTTTCAAAACGCTAATCTAGCTATGGCGGGTGTGCATAAGAGACCCTTGTCCCATTCTAGGGACAGAGTGAGATGGACAAGATGCAGAAGGAGAACCTGACCCAGTCTACCTTGGAGGAATATCTCTAGAAGAGTTGTTCTTGAAGACCAGGAGAGACTCTAGAAAACCATCTTGATAAGAAAAAGGGTGATTGGCTCAGTTTAAGACTGGAAAAGAGATGCACTAACATTCATAGAAGAAGAGTTTCTGTTCAGTAGCTGATGTTTGAGTCACTTTTAGCTTTGACTCAGCATAACTTTGTCCACAATGCCAAAGATCCCATACATGTCTGAAACCCACATTTTGAAAAATGCTTTTCATTAATTATCTATTTTTATAAAACAAGGTAAAGTGCAAATTTGATAATTAATGAAACTTACTCTCTGACACACAATTTTCAAACAGTGAAAATTAAATTTGCTTTCCATACCAAATCTTTCAACCCTTCTGAGCATCCCATGCTCATGAAATCCTACCATGGATTGATGAAACAGAGCCAATTTGAGAAAGAAGCATGCCAGTCTTTTACCTTTTCTCCCAGATTCTGCTACTTGCCTATGCTGGAAGCAATCCCAGGCTACTAGTTAGACTTTTCTTTGGTCTCTGTGGGACTATTTGTTTTCCCAGCTGCTGTTGGAACTAACGCACACGAGGTCACTCGATGTTTCAAATGCCTGGCCTGTGTGATTGATACGAAAGGTACATGGGACCAAGCTGGCACCTAGTCTCTGTTCTTTGAATAATGATTTATTGAGTAAAACACATTTTCACAGTGACAATGTTTTTGTGCTAGTAGCCTATCAATATTCACTTCAACCCCAAGCTCGTAAGACAAGTTTGAGTTGAGCTGTTAGGAATCCATGACAGGCAGTCTTCTGTTGTTTTTCCACAAAACTTCACACTCTCAAACAGAGGAGTCTTGAGGCCATGAAGTATAAACACAGCTGAAGAGGAGATAAGATCTCAAAGGGATAGCAATATAAGAAATGGTGAAAATGAGATAAACTAATGTACACTAGTGTGAGCAGAAAATAATCTCTACTGCAAATCATTTTTCTCCTGTCTTATTCTAAATCAGCTTGCAGAAATGAAATCCTCTAAGGAAAAGTTGACTTCCAGTATCATTGAAGGTGGTAGGAAAGTTTTTAAGAGGTTCTTGTAGTGGATAGCACTGACCCCATCAGGAGCTCTGGGCGTGGCTGGCCCTGCCCTCTGAGGAGGTGGCCCAAAGGCATCCTTTGCACAGATAGGTTAAACAAAGTCCTGAGCTGGAGGCACATACTCCCTGAGAGCAGCTTTCTGGGGAGATGGGAATCTCTCTTGGGTGGAGGAGGGTTCTCTCCTTGGTCCTTAGGTGTTTGAAGAGCACTGATGCATCAACTGTGTTAGGCTACTGGCTTCTTGAATCACATGGCCTGTGTCACATGTTGCTTTTGTCTTTGAATTCAAATAATGCATGTCTGAGAGAGCTTTTAAAAACCAAAATGGGCTTGGTTTCTGTGGAAGGATGGAGACAACAGCTAACAGTCCTATTTACAAATATTAATTACTGGCTTGTATAGTTTCAACTTCTGTGCTTGTCTTTGCCTCTTAGTCCTCTCCCTTTTGACCTTGCTACTGATCTCTTTTCTTCATCCACCTCCTTTACAGCCTTCGTCATGCAGTGACAAGGTGGCTGGAAGGAGCATGTCTGGACCATTTTTGCTACACATGCCTGCCTGTGGAAGAGGACTGGCAGGCCCATCCTCTCTTCGACCCTCTTCACCCTCATCTGATCGGTTCTTGTTTAGAACCAATTGCCCACTGAGAAGGTGAGAGCAGGGCTCAGAAGCACATTTCTCACACAAATTCATTCATTGACAGGTAGCTCTCGTCTCATTTTCGTATTTGACCTGGTTTTGTATCATGAATTATTTCTCGAGCCATGACGCAGCTGTTTCGGCTGGTTACAGTCATAAAGGATCCCACTACTCTAATAGTCTTAACAGTAATTTTTTTACTGTTAAATTTCACTTAAATACCTGCTACATTAATTTCTCAGAAATGTCTTAAGTGTAGGTTTTACTGCCTCGTATTCCTTGTGGTTCCCTAAGACTCTTCTATTAAAGGTTGTTTTAAACCTAGGCTGTGGGTTTCCTTGAGAAAAGACCAGGAATATCTATGTGTCATGGGCATRTTTTAACTCTACCTGTGCAGGGAAACTCTCTTCCGTGGTTGCTGTGGGCTTAGTTCTGCGTTGAGGCTCCTCAGCCTGGCATTAACTTTTTACCGACTGGAAAGAAAACTTTAGTTCCAGACATACTCTTGCTTTCGGGAAGACCAGGTTGGATCCATCCAGCTATAAATATTAACAGCTGCCAAACGTCAGGTTTAGAGTTGTGCTGTGGAGATGTCCAAGGCAGCAATTACTTGTATTTTAGCTAGTGCTGCACATTGACTGTGGATACATTAGCTTTAGTGGAGATTATTTAGAGGCTCAGTAGCTTAAAAGCAGAAATCACTTACATTTGTATTGGATATTATTACAGATTCAGGAGAGTTGGCCATAAAAACACTTAGCTTCCTGTAACAAAAGGACTCCTAGCCAAGCAAGTAAAATGTTAATGAGACAGCAAGCACTCATTTTCATGTCTGTAGCCTTTCCCTCCAAGGTTTTGCTGCCTCATACTGAGGTTCATTAGAGTGGAAGTGGTTGACTTCTTTAAAAAAGAAACACCAGCTAAATTGCTAGGGTGTAGAATTTCCTTTCAGATCATAATTATAGGTGATCAACGGAGTGTGTAATTAGTAAGTTGGGTGAAGGATATTTTCAGAACAATCAGCAGCAATTTCCTCCCTGTTGTTCCTTTCTCTGCTCTGAGGACCTTTTGTCTGCTTTGGTAGGTGTGGCTTTTTTTAAGCCTGGAAAACACAAATATAAAAACTTAGGTCAGATAAGAGTGACACAATAAATAATAATAAAATAAAAAACCCTGCAACAGGATATTCTGTCTTCACTGTAATAGGCCTTACTGATTTTCACTATGTTTCCAGCACTTGAGCACAGATAGTTGTCCAGAGGAAAACAGACAGGCTCGTTTCTGGCCTCCCTTGACAAACCTGTGAGACTCTTGCTGCAGCCTAGATTTGCAGTTGCACAGCAAAAATGTGAGAAGCTGTCATTGTCTTCAAATATCATAGGAATGCCCAGGCTGTTTCTTGGTGCTATGAATAATTCATGGAATAATTCAATGAATCTGTCCAGCATGGCTAAAAATGGCTGGGTAAACTGAGTGCTTTTGACCTTAAGAAACAAAATCTGTCTGAAATTTAAAATAAATAAATGAAAAGCCATAGAAAAATCCTGTGGAAGCAAAGATGTCAGTCTGTAAAGATACGTGTGGTATTGTATCCTGGAATGAAATATGGCTCATCTTTTCCCTCTTAAAAAGAGACTTTCATCTATGTTCTTCACACTGTTGTTTGGTTAGAAGAATGAACATTTCTCATCATTAGGATGGGTCAAGGCTTTYGGTCATCCCTCTCTGTCCCCACAGTTAACAGGCACACTGGCAGGGCATGGCTTACCTGTGTCCCTGACTAACGGCTGTCTCCTCCTCCATCGTTGATCCTCAGCGGACGAGTGCTGCAGGAATGATGGTTGTGAAAAGGTCAGGGATGGCATCCAGCGCAAAGACCTCAGCCGCAGCCTGAGCAGTCCCTGCATAAGATAACGTGGAGCACAAAGCCCTTAGTGCTGCTGTCTGGGGTCAGGACTGTGGATGCATCCAACCTGCCCCCCTGCTTCTGACAGCAACCACTGTGCATTGTACGCAGGGCAACTTTAGTGATCCTTCTGCTGTAGAGATGTCCTGCCACTAATGCACTGAGGGTTTTTCCTCATTCACTTCTACCGGTTGTATTTTAGAAGCCATGGATGGGCCTGTTCCTCATGGATTTATTTTGTCCCCTGGACTGTTTTGGCACTCTCCATAGTATGTGACAAGGCCACAAATTAATTTGGTATTGTGGTAATAATAATAATAGCACTTCCTTTAGTTAAGCTTTTAGTCCTTCTATCTGATGACTTCACTAGGTGGCCTTTCATGGCACTGGCTATTGTTTTTGTAGTGTGGGAATATCTTCCCTTGACACAAAGAGCTGGGCCTGTATTTGGATGTTGTATTCAGTCAGCCTCAGTCTACCTTCTGATCAGAATATATCCCAAGCTGCTATTCAGTGTTGCCAGACTCCCACAACAAGCTCTCGCAAACCCTGCGGTTTATGGAAACTGAATATTGTGGTCCTAACTAATCTGGCTTGTGTAGTGCACAGAAGCAGACAGCCAGATTGAAAAACTGCCCTGGACTTGGAGTAGGAGGGCCAGACACTGGTCTCCAGAACTAAACGGTGCAACATCTTCAAATAACTGATTTTAAACTCAGTTTATAGGGGGAAATCTCAACCTTAATTATCAGGTTGTTAGTCCTCTAGATGAGAATACATTCCCTTAAAAATATTTTTCTGTCTATTTTAAATATGGGCAGAATTCTTGGAAATAGTATTTTGCTGTTCTAATCAATGCTGAATGGTAACTCATGATAGAAAGTAAGGTTGAATATGAAGACTCTAGATTTTGCATTTCTGTATTGATACAGTGGTCAAATTAAGCTTTAGCACCAGCTGATACAGGGAGCAGAAAAAAATCCCCTATCTGATTCTGCAGATGTGTCAGACTACTTGCATAGGCCCTTGTATGGGTTACAGGAAAACAGCTGGTACTCTCCTGCTCCTGTTTGTCCCCTCCCACCATATACTGACTACGCAGTGCTCAGACCAGCCACTGGTTATGAACAACCATAATGATGGGGTTTCTTCTAATGTCTTGAAATAGCAAGAAAGGAAGCTATTTGGGCATGGCTGCCATACTATACCACCAGACTGTCCAGCTGCAAATGTGAACACACTGTACTGGGAAAGCACCCTTCATCTGGCAGAGATAGTCAGAATTTTTCCCTTCAAATACTTGTTCAATAAAAATAAAATTCCATAGAAAATGCATACTCTTTCCTTACAAAAGCATTTATTGGGCTTTCATTGACAACCTAGATTCAACAAAATCTGAAAGTGTAGACTTGACTGGGGGGAGAATCATGCTTTCTGTGTAGATGCTTGGTTTGGACATTGAAAGTTTTCAGCACACTTTTACTCTTCTGAAGAAAACATGAATAAATGATAATTTCTATTGGCAGGGTAACTCTTTGGCAGGGGGAAGATGGGGCAGGGAGGGAATAGATGTACTTTGGTTACCCGCTCTAATCTTTGTACTTTGATACAAGGTTTTTTAGTGCGAGGCAAACAGACAAGTAGAGCTGCGTGTTCACCCTATGGGGCTTCCAAGGGAGAGATGTTGAATATGTTTTTTAAATAAATGGCACCTTCATTATTTATTCATAACTAGCATGCTAACTGAAAAATGAAAACAGCTACGCCAGGTATTTCAACAAAGCTTTGGCTGATTTCAAATACAATTCCTGTCAGTAGCAAAATAGGACCTAATAATTTTGACCACTTCAAAGCTTTACCCAAATGATCTGTTTACTCAGTGACTGGTATTGTTTCTAGATATGGGTGTTTTGTTTTCATGCCTTTTTTTTTTTTTAATTTGCATTAAGAGTTAAAACTGCAAATCTGGGACATGGCTGACTCAGCAGCATAAATTATATATGTAGCAGCTACTGATCTCTTTATGCAACATGGGATCATGAGTTGTGTTTTCCTGTTCTGAGCTCACTGTGAGCCTCAGTCCCTCTGCCACTTTGAATCAAAATTTCTTCTTTTCCAAGGAGTATGTGTTTTACCTGTTTCCCTTGMGCTAGAACTTGAGCACCTGACAGTGACAGGGCTTGACTGCAGTTGTGACTGCTTTCTGGAGCTCGCAGGGAAAACGTTAATGTTACTGAAACCGAGACCCGGACTGTGTCACTTAACGTTTTCCTGGACATCAGGGCTGGGGGGCTAACATGAACTAATGTGAAAGAATTTTGGAGGGATCTGCCACTCAGATTCAGTCTCTTTGGGTCAGAAATTACCACACGGAGACTTGGGCCACACAAATTCTCTGAAATATGGCCTGTGCTTTGGGCAGGARATGTTTGATTATCCTGTCAGGGCTCAGAGATGAAGCTCTTGGACGGAGTCCCTGTGGATGTAGCGTTATGGCATTACTGCCTGGGACTCTGGAGATGCAGGTTTTGTTTCTGGTGTTGTCCTGGGCTTACTTTGTGGCCTTGGACAAGGCACATCATCTCCACAGCCCTGGGATCCTTTATGTAATGAAGATAAAGACTCCCCTCTCAAATAGCCCATTTTCCTGCACTGAACTTTTAGCTTGACTCTGGTTTACCTTTACATGGCAGATGAGGGAGTACACGCTGTGCCTCAAAACAGAGGGGCTGCAAGAGATCTACTGCCTGGCTTTATTGCCCTTCCTCTGTTTTTTTGCATCAACACCAGACACAACTTTTAGCACATGACCTAATGCTGCTTTTGTCTCCAGATCAGGACATTAAACACTTGAGAGGCTTTCTTCAAGGTGGGCTGTGTATCAAAAACTATGGCATGAATGACCAAGTCCTATCTCCTCCATCATTCATAAGCCCTAAAGACTTTTCAGGATGCAGTGTCCTTTCCCTGATTCCATCCTGATGAAATTTGGAGTCCAGTGCTTGGGTTCCCCATAGGGGGCCCAAATGGATTCAAGATAG
Organism: Phoebastria nigripes; assembly: GCA_035582835.1. NCBI lineage: Eukaryota > Metazoa > Chordata > Aves > Procellariiformes > Diomedeidae > Phoebastria > Phoebastria nigripes. The sequence continues at coordinate 2,150,185 of JAYKAV010000278.1, forward strand.
AGGTGATCAGCTAGAGCAATGTGGGTTTACCTTAGTCCACAGATGACAATCTGCCTGGTGCTCTGTGCAGTTGTCTTATCTCAGGCCAGGTAGCATGCAAAGCCCTCTTAATGGGCTCAAAGCCTAGAGGTAGGGGAGGAGAAAGAGCCTCTGTGTCCCACAGTGGAAGATTGCTACTCCAGCAGAGCTCAAAGTCTGCTTGGAGGGCTGGTGTATTTTTTTTAAATGGCTCTTCTGTGAATGCACGCCTAGTGTAAAAGCAGTTCTGCATTTCAATCTGAAAAAATCTTCATCATTTAACAAAGGAGAAGTGGTGTCTATTTAACTGCCTGAAGCCACCATTAGTCCTCTTGCCTCTTTCGCTTCTGGTAAAGTAGTACACATGAAATGTGTTGCTCCCTAGAAATAAAATTGCTGCTTCTTGCTGAGGGGAGAGCTGAGAACCTCCGGAGTCTCACACTGTGCTTGCAATGTGCCAGGGCTGCAGGCAGAGTGGAGGATTGATGCCCTCTATTGTTGGGAAGGAGAAAGAAAAATCTGCAGCACAGCTAATGTTGTTCTTTCTCTGTCCTTTCTTTGATTTTTTTTTTTTTTTCTTTTCCCCCCTCTGTTTTAATTTTTACCTTTTCATGCAGTGGCTGGCTGCAGCCTCACAGCTAACAGATGGCTGGTTTCATCTGGCCACCTGAGGGTCTCTGTTGCCAAGTAAATTCTCGACACAAGTGGGCAGCAGGGCAAGGCTGCGTGTCTCTGCTGTCCTCGCCAAAGCATGAAGCAGAAAATCAGCCATGCAAATCTTTGTGCACTTTATTTCCAGTATGAGTGCGTGCTGACGGAGTTCCAGATGGCTGAGGCACACGTCCTCTGGCTTGCTGGCTTGCAGTACCTAAAGGGCAGCATTGCCACCTGCTCTGTGAAACACAGGTTGGCCCATAAAGTCTGGTTTGCAGAGATTACCCTTTATACAATGTATAGTATGATAATGACCTTGTACATTCCTCTCTCAGCAAATGTTCTGTAGCAGTTATTTACTGGTTTCATTGTAGTTGGTGGCAGTTAATTTCTTTTTCTTTTCCCCTCCTGCAGCTTATTTGCAGAAAGCTCTTTTGCAGCTTCAAGTCATGAAGCCTCACCTGCTCCTGCTTTTATTCTGAACACAAAGCCTTGCACTTCATCAACATTAACTGATTCTGGTGCATCCTAGACAATGAAATGATAGCTGTTGGGGCTATTAGGAGAACCCTCCCCGGGCTGCTAGATGCAGAATTTATAGAGTCTGTCTTTAACCTTTTGGAAAATGGAGAAATGTCTCATTATCTAAAATGATAGCCTTGTACACTGGAGAGTTTAGCTATTTGAACTACTTAACCAACTCTACTTCTAAGATTTTTTTTTTAATATTTAAAAACCTGAAGCTGCAAGAATGGTTATTCCTGTAGGTGAGAACATTTTCACCACACTTACAGGAGAGGGCTATACCCATGTGTATTCCGGTCTGTCATTCAAAGTGATCTGCTCTCTTGCTGCATTGCATACACCTTCTCTTAATAGCAGCTCTTTCAAAATCTCACCTGCAGAAGAGTAACCTTTAGATATTGTAGGTTTCACCTGGTGGAATTGAATGATCTATCTTCTGCCCAGGAAGAGGCATAGATAATCAACAACAGTATTATATGAGCTTGTTACAGGATTGATCTAAGGAACACACTGTCACTTTGAGGGAGTTCCATGGACTGTCAGTTTGGTGCTGTGCATGCTCCGAGGCAGCAGTAGTCACAAGAGATCAGGTCTGCATGCTGCTTGGCCAGCTTTTGGGCGGAGAAAGAAAGTGCCAGTAATCGCAATAGAGGATTAATCCAAAGCCACGAAGTGATTTACCCAAAAATCTCACAGGGAGCATGTGAGCTAGGAATTATAGCTCAAGCTGTTGAATCTTAGGTCGGTGTCTCAGACAAAAGCTCATCATTCCTCTGGGAACAGCAAAATACATTGCAGTATGATCAATGTGGGAGAGGTGGTGTGGGTCCCTGGGACCAGACCCCAAGTCCAGCGTGCTCTGGAGACACTAGAGAAAAGCTAGTTTGACCTCTAGTGCAGGATGTCAGAGTGAGGTGCTCAGCTTGACATTTGCCTATTCTGCCTTGACGTAGGCTGTACCACAGAGGACACAGACCCCCTTCTCCTGCAGAACACAGGTTCGCAATGCAGCTCTATGTGCTGCTCTGGGAAATGCTAATAAGCAGTGCAACTGCAGCCCCTTTCTTTCCCACCTCCCTGGATTTATCCCTTACTGGCCTTTGTACGGCCTTGCTGTCTTCAAAGAGGGACATCAAATTGAGTGAAAACCCAATGCCTCAACAGAAAGGTGTCCAGACAGACCATACTGCTTTTGTAAACAGGCTTAATTTTATATATTCTTTTGCTTTATGTGCTGCAATGATTTTTGCTTTGAGGGAATTCTCATACAGCTGTTTGTTTTATTGTAGCGCTTATTCTTAGAGGAAGCTGTCAGGAGCAAGGTAGGCAACACATATCAAGATCCTCCTTCACAGGCCTATAAGAATAGGTAATTGCTCATAAATTGCTGTTGTGCTGCTTTGATTTCTTTGCTGAGGAGCTCTTAGCTGAGAAGACTGATGCTTAAAGTATCAGAGAAAAGAAGAGAGAGGAGTGATGTTACTTTCTGCAGCAGAATACAATCAACCAATACTGCAGTTTTACAGGTGGGTGGTCAAAACTGCTGGGTTTTCATGCATTTTCAGAGGGCACCTACTTGACAAATGCTCCCTACAGATCCACCAGCCTCATGCTGTCTGCTGGGCATTTAAAAGTAGATGACAGTGCTCTTTACCTTCCCAGCCTATGAAATAAATAGCATAACTATTTTCAGTGTCAAAGTCTGAATGCACTGTGTGACATACCAGAATTACAAACCTCCCAGCTTTGCAGAGCTGAATTTTTATCATGCTAACTCCTCCGATGTGAAATAATAGCCCGGCAACCGCACTGAACTCCAGTTGTTGTAACAAGCAGGTACAGAACAGGCTCATGTTGCATCCAATATATACGTGAGCCCACACTACATACAGAACTTTAGTATGAGTGCTACAAGGGTATGAGCAGGATTTCAGCCCACATTACTCCCAGGAGCAGTTGGGAAGTCTGGCTCTTGTCCAGCAAGCAGATACACTTCCTCAGGAGGGTATGATCTCCCAAGAGGGTGTTACTTGGTTTCCAGCATGCAAGTGCAAGTAGTGCACCACTTGCTCCTCTTGAAAGATTTAAGATGCTCAGCATAAGTTATCTTGCCTTTGCCAACAGGCTGATGGAGTGTTATAGAGTGACTGGCATGCCTCCATCTCCATTGCAATTTATGGACAAATAAATTAAGCCTTTAGGATCCTTTTTATTTCTGCCAACCTCTGTAGTACTCAAACTTCTCCCATTCGTAAGTCAGATGCCTTCTATTTGAGTGCTATGTGACAGATGTTATTCTGGTATAGGTTAAATGCCAGTGTAAAGGCATCCACGGAGGCTGTAAAAGGCAAATGATTAAGGTAGTTGGTACATAAGTAGCAAAGGGAGCTACTCAATGGCTGTGAAACCTTTCACTGTGATCCTGCAAGTCAAGTATCTGCTGGGGTTTGTACTCCTGTGTGGGTAGGTGTGAACTGGAGGAAGCCCTAGGCTTGGTCCCACACACTTAGAGGAAGTTGTATTTATTCTTAATTTGTTCAAAAACCAAACAAAAAAGTTGTGAGGTACAGACACAAAATAGCTATTTCTTATTAATAGACTTTAATGAAATCCTATTTGTGTAAATTTACTTCTGTCAATTTTTGAAACATAGGTCTTGGTTGTTATCTAATGCTCTGGAAGTATAGATGTTTTACAGGCACCAGAGGAGTGCAGAGGTCATACTGAATGGGGACGGGAGTCACAATTCCATGCAAGCCCGTGCATTACAAAGCACGAGGAATCTGATGGCTTCACAGCACAGACAGGAATATGAGGAAGCTGGAGTTCTCCATCTCCCTTTGCATTTGCATTGCAGCCTTACAGACCAACAAACTGCCCTTATCAGGTGGAAGGGTGCAGCTTTAAAATTTCTTGATGGGTTTGAAAGGGATTACCTGAATCCTTTTATTGCTCAGTTGATGTGCTATTCTGTAATACACACTTGAATCCCCTTGTTCCTTTAGCACAACCTCACTTTCCTGTCAGTGTCTTGAATTCTGCATGTGGTTTAGCTCTCACCTTCCCACTCATGAAAGTAGACTGTCCATTAGCCTTGCCCACAAATGCTTACTTTATCTTTGCTGCCAGAGTTGTGCATAGAAGCTCCTTTCTGCCATCCTGAATGGGCAGAAGGAGGACTTCTCCACTGCTCTCCGTGATAGGACAAGTCCTCTCATGCAGGTGAATTGGTAGAAGAATGAAATGATGCTGTCCTGCATGGCTTCTATATCTGTCTTGTCACTGACTGATATAATATAGGCTGCTTGACGGGCAACAGAGCTATCCCTACTTGCTACTTTAAAAGGATGTGTCCTGCAATCTGATTAAATCAGATGTCACAGCTGATTTTGCCCTGGTTTTCCCCTTGGTAGTCTCACAGGTGGTTGCAGTCTTCCAAGTAATGATTCACAAGAAGTTGTGTAGTGTCTCTTTGCACAAGGTACATCCTTTCAAAGACATATCTCCCATAGAGTTTTTTTCAGTTTGTGTTAGGGCATGCAGTGCAGCAGAAGATGGAATGCGAATATGTCTTTCTGTTGGGAAGAGTAAGAGTATTGCACCCTAGTTTCCTAACTCTTTTTGCTTGGCTGCAGCGGAAAAGTTTGTCATAAAATTCATGGCAAAACTCCTATTGACTTCATCTAAGTATTCTGTGGGATAACTGTGTCACTGGAGAGACTGGAAGAGCACCCAAGATTGGCCATATTATGGAGTAAAAGCTTTAAAGCACTCTCTAAAATGCAGCACAGGACGTAGGACAGATTTATGTTCCAACCATATGAGAGTTTTTTAGGGGGAGCTGAGAACATCTCGCACCATCATTTCAGGTGATGGTTTGACAAATAGGAACATCTTTCTCTTAGCACCACTAATTCAATGCTCCATCCCAGCAAGATAAAAGGGGTATTTAAATGTGTACATAAGAGGATTTAATTTTGTAGACATAAGCTTGAATTTATTTTCTCTTTGCAGAGACTAAAACAGCAGCTGTGTTGTTCTTCCTTATTTTTTTTAAATGAGGATTTTGAGAACTTCTGTGTGCAGAACAGGAGATGGAGCTATTTCCTAGCATGAAACATATTTTGCAGTTTAGTTAAGCACTAGCAATAGTTGCATGTTGTCCTTGATCCAGTTCTTATGTTATCATGATTGCAGTCCCCCTCTAATCCCTCTCTATCCCTGAAAATAGTCTCTTTTTTTAAAGCTCAATAGTAGTTGTCAGCACATCAGGTTGACATTTTATTCACAATCTGGGTTTGTGATTAATGGAGTCAATAACCAGCAATCCTTTGCTTATGTCGTTGGGATAAGCAGCTCTCAGAGGTGACAGCTGCTTGTTCTGAGGTGAAAGAAAGGTTATTTGTACGGCTCACAGTTGTGTGTCCATTTCAGCCATCAGGCAAAACATGAATTACTCTTGCAATCCTTTTCTGTTTTGTTTCTAGTCTCCTATTCCATGAGGTCATGTATTTATTCTCAGGTATCTAAATTAAATGTAACTATTTCTTTGTTTGGTTTCCTAAGGAAATGAGGCTTTTGGAGTCATGTTCCATGTACATGTGTGTGTGTGTCTGTCAGACTATTGCAATTAACTTTTGAACCACTGGTCAATTCTAGTGGCATTTGGCAGAGGTCTTAAAAACAATTACATTCCTGCAAATGGCACAGAAATTGACAGCTGGGTGATGGAGAAAAACCCTGTTAACACTCYTATAGACGGGAAACTGTCAGCGTTCATCTGTTACCGAACGTAAGAAAATCCACTTAGAAATACAAATCTCTTGGAATACTGACTTCATTGGTTTTGCTGTTCTTGGAATGCTTTTTGTTTGTTTATTTTCACTCAAGGGGTGTTTAAAAAAAAGTGAAGTAAATGTATTTTATTTTTATGCTAAGGTTGTAAGGCTGTTCTGGGAGAAAAAGCTGAAACAGAATCAATGGTTAGTTTGGGGTTGTTTGTTTGTTTGTTTGCTTGGAAGATGTGCCAAAGAGAGAAATCATGCTCTCCACTTCCTGGTTCTGGCAGGAAATAGAAACAGAATAGGATAAGGAGAAAATGTCATTTCCAGATTGTGTAGAAACAGGARTGCCTAAGAAGTAAGAGCATCTGTTAACATTACAGCTATTATATCCCATCTCTGTTATTCCTGGGAACAGATGCACAAACCCTGAAATGATCTGGTAGGTTATCTCTCTCCCTTCTCTCAAAGCACTGTGGGCTACCTGATCTGTGAACAAAAGAACAGCAATGTCTAGCACAGATTTATTTTCCTTTTCTCGGTGTCATTGTGCTGTACTGCAGGGTACTCATTCTTCTTTTCAGACATGGAGGAGTCTCTTGGCATCACTACTGTCATTGTAACTGCTATCCCAAGTCATGCTGCAAATAGCGTGATACTGGTGCCTGCCCTCAGCACGCTTTTGCTCAGTAATGCAAAGACCTGTAGGTTTGTGGAATTTGAGATATGGCCAAAGGAAGTGCTCCAGGTAGGCAGATTTCTCCATCTGCTAGGAAAGATCAGCCTCGTTAGGCAAGGAAGAGTCCTGTCTCCCTTCCCTGGAGACCTGAGCTAGGAGATAAGAAAGGAGGTATTGGTGTACTTCATATGGGTGTGTGGTAGAATAGAAAGCAGAAAATGCCCAGCRTTTCAATGTAATTAATCTTTTTCCCATTGTGAAATAAATCGTTTGGTTGCTCTTTTTTGCTCTTGCCATGTGGTCAGCTCATCTATGAGGTTAGGAAATGTTGTGTGTTTTTGGATGTGTCTTTCCTCCTTGCCTGTTAACACAGAGCCATGTCCCAGCCCTTGATATTTCACACAGGCTGCCTGACCCACCATTGTGTCTGTTCAGCACCATTCTCAAATCTATTTTCTGCCATTAACTGATTCTGGCTACAATACTCCAAACATTTGACAAATACAACAAGAGTAGTTCACATCTCATCTAGTGTAATAAGAAGCAGTCTTTTCATATCCTATAAACTTCAGTGTCATTAAATTAAAGACCAGTCTACAAATATTACTAGATCCTTTCTTATTCAATTTGTGGCAGGAACAAATGGAATATTTTTGTATGGAGTTTGGCATTATGCAGGCTTTTTCTGAAATACAGATATAATATAACTAGACCAAGGTTTGTTTGTTTATCCTGAGCCCAAGTAACTACCTTTTAAATGTCTGTTTCATATCCATTCAAAATGAATTTAACAAAAAATGCACCATATGCATAAAGAACAGCTAGAGGGAAAGGATAGTCCAGGAAAAACATTGCTGGGCTTGAAGAAATCTTGGTTTGGGTTGTAGTCCAAATCGCCATCAGATTTTGGGAGGTCCTTTCACTAATTTCCTCTCTTGCTTATACTGTATACTTAAATAGCAAATTTTCTTGTGGAGGGACTGTGTCTAAATTGTCTGTTTTATAAAGGAACTGGCCACTTCCTGTCCTGTTTCAAAGCTGTAAGTGCTACCATGTTTCAGGTGAATTACTATGAGGTTGCGCTTGCTTACAGGAATTCACTGTTCAAACAGGGAGTGTGAAGGTTGCTGACCCACCCTCACATGTTACTGCAATGCAAGACAGCGTGGCTGGACCTGAATTAGCTCCTTCCTTCCACACTCACCTTTGATACAAATGTGGGGACATTGCCCTGCCTCTGTCGCCATCACCCGGGGCTCTCAACCCATCTTTGCCTCGAGCAGACTGCTCCCACTGCTCCCTGGTGCTGAGCCCCAGCTGGCCTGGCTGCGACAGGGTTCGTCCGAGCTGATTAGTGTGGTGCAGGCTTACTGCCCAAGATCACTACTAGCTCCAGATTCATGGCACTTTTAAGGCTGTATTTTCTCACAGATTGGCTAAATGTAGTGTACAAAATCTACGCAGCTATGGATCTTGTGTTTACCATGGGTTTGGGGGGTTGTTGTTTTGTTGTGGTTCCTATGCCTTGGGTTAATGAGGCATTAACTTGGGAAGCAGTCCTCAAAACGTGGGTCATTTTTAAAAAAAAAAAAAAAAAAAGCCACCTGAAATCTATTTATAGAATAGCAGAGCATGCACAGTTTCAACATTATTCATTGGAGTTAGTTCAGTTAACTGTGAAGAATTTTTGAAGAGATGATGAATACATGTTTTCTTGCAAACTCAGTGGATATTACATAATGAGAGCAAACAGCAGAGAATACAAGCCATATTTTTCTCCCAGAGAAGTATTTTCAGTCCTTGCTTCCACCAGTAAAGATGCTGACAAATGCACTTATTTTTTGGAAATATTCACCACGTATTTTGGCATACTCTGACACATGAAATCCTCACAAGTGATATCATATAGTAAGAGATAGAGTATGTACTTTCAGGATATTTTGAGGTCACCTGTTCCTATTTCCAGATTGTAGGGGGAAAGAATATCTTAGCTAGCCAGAATAGCTAAGACCTTGTTGATCATCCATGTTACCAAGAGTGAAGGTCTCCAACTTTCTTGCCTGCTCTGCGAATGTAAGAAAATGTCTGATTAAGAACAGAGCTCTTTCTGCTGCTACCATACTGTGTAAGAGCAGATATACATTAGAAACAGTCTGAACTCCTATGATGGGTACAGGAAAGAAGAAGGGGGCAGGTGTTCACATGTGTTATGGAACCAGAGGACAGAAGATGCTGCCAGGGTGATTGTATTGTAGCTGGGCAAGGAAGTCCCAAAAGCTGGCAGATGTGGAAAGTGACAAACTTGGGCTGTTCTGTCTTAATTCAGTTTTTTCTTAGCCGGATCTTCTTTTTGGTCAGAGATTTTTGTTTTGGCAAATACTATATTTCTGAAGACAGCTGAACTGTATGACACAGGGATTGATGATAGACAGAGGTCTGCTTGTGCTAAGGAAGTAATAGGCTCCACCTAAAATAAGAGAGATCATAGCTCTCCAAGAGGCTGCCCGTCTTCCCTGAGGTAAAGTTTCTCCCTGAATCTTAGAGATGTCTGGCTAAAGCACAGAAGCTTGATGTTTTATTAGAGTTATGGTCTTAATGTGGACACAAGAGTATGAGTGAGATGATGCAGATTCCCTTGCCTCATGCTCTCAGCCCAGTTTCCCACAAAAGCTTGGTTCTGGTATGTTTTCTTGATTCTTTAAAGCAGAGTAACTTGTCTTCCAATGTGATGGTAAATCTGCCACCATGCCAAACATGTAGCCTTTAATCAGTGACCTAACCACAGCCCAAAATGAAAATTGGTTTGAGTAATTTCTGAAATCAAATTGATATTTTAAGCCTTGAACTCAAATGGGACCAAAATATTAAAACTTCACAGCTGTGCTGTAACTGAACTCAAAATGCATGAGATTGCTTCCCTGACTGAAATGTTCAATTGCCCTGGCTGCTGGGGGACTGCATGGTCTTTCAAGCTTCAATGTACCTAGCTCTAGCATACAGGAAATTTAATTTTCTTACCTTCTCATCAACACGGTCAGCAAGTCCCCTGCCATTAAACGTTTTCACCATGTGAAAGCACTGGCACGCAGTGATCAAATTACTTCTCAGTCTTCACTTTGATAAACTGAATAGATTAAGCTTCTTAATCAACAAAGTAGCACTTCTGTAGTCCTCTTTTGCTCTCTTCCACATTTCTACGGTCTTCTCCAGTGTGGACATCAAACCAAAATAATCTAGTGCTGTGTACAGAAGCCAACCCACTTCCTTTTTTGATAGTGTGAGATAGAGTAAGATATCAGAATATGGTAGTGGATTTTAGTTTGTATATTTGAGTCATGCTGTTTGGGATAAATGTTCTGTTTAAAAACCAAGCTATATGAAAATGAAATTCATTGGATGAATGTGTTTCTCAAAAACAGGTCAGTGCAAAGATACAGCAAAGAAGGAGGAACAAGAAATGCAACCAACAGGTTTAAATGCAAATTTCTTTTTTAATAACATTTAATAGCTATAAAAAGTTCAAGTATGTTCCCTAGTGGCCCCTTAGAATGGTAGTGGTGATGTATGGGGTTTATTATTGCCTCTGTACTCAAATACTCAATAATAGGCAATGTTATTTAGGATCTGTGGATTCTGATTCTTAAAATAAATGTTGTGTTACTTAATCCTTATTTTGAAAACATTTACTGTGAGTTGATGTTTCTTTCCTCGAAGAGAGATCAACAGATATTTTACTGCATGCTTCAAATAAATTCATAGTTTATTTTAGCGGTTTTTGCTATTTCATTGTATTTGCTAGACACCCTAGTAGAGTAGTATTTAGTTCTGCCAAGCAGTGTATAAGTTCAAGCTAATACTATTTTCATGTCTTCTGATACAACATTTCAGATTATTTTTTCCTGAAGTGTCACAGTGAAGGAAGAGGCTACTGTTTGTTTCCAATTAATAACTCCATATTCAAATATGGCATACGTCTTCCAAGTCTCTGTCACTTGAATCAAACTACTTCCTCAGCAGATTTCTGTACTACTTCCACCTACTCACAAACTAAATTAGGCTGTGCTTCCTCTTGTTTATTAATTCAACTTCCTCTCCTTTTCAGATGAACTGTCTTTTATGCTTATCATCATGTTTGGGTTCCTACCCCCCAAATTTTTCATAATGTCTGTTTTATAATTACTGTCTCATTTGGTAGTAAAATAGCTGTGAGTATAGGTAGCAYTATTCCCTGGCTGATAGTTATCTTCACGGCTTTTCCTGCTGTCACAACCACAAATACTTCATTAGTTAGTGGTTTCCTCTCCCCCCCCCCAATTATATAGGAACCATCAGTCACACAGCAAATGAATACTGCAGGAAATCCACACTGCCTTCTCGTATAATTCAGCGTGGAGAAGAGAAGGCTCCAGGGAGACCTTATTGCAGCCTATCAGTACTTAAAGGGGGCTTATCAGAAAGATGGGGACAAACTTTTTAGCAGGGCCTGGTGCAACAGGACAAGGGGGAATGGTTTTAAACTAAAAGAGGATAGATTTAGACTAGATATAAGGAAGAAATTTTTTATGCTGCAGGTGGTGAAACACTGGAACAGGTTGCCCAGAGAGGTGGTAGGTGCCCCATCCCTGGAAACATTCAAGGTCAGGCTGGATGGAGCTCTGAGCAACCTGTTCTAGTTGAAGAAGTTCCTGCTCACTGCATGGGGGGGTTGGACTAGATGACCTTTAAAGGTCCCTTCCAACCCAAACTATTCTATGATTCTATGATAATTCAGCACTATAATTTCCTCATCTAAATCTAGTACTGTTAAAAAAACAAAACACTATCTAGTGTTCTCAAGCCTGTGTTTTATTCTTGTGACTAGCCTGAGAGGGCTTTTCACTGTAGGATGATTTACTGCCTGGTGCTATGATTTAATCTGAGTGGCTTTCACGGGAGAGGCTTTGTGGCTCTGCGACTTAAAGGAAGTTGAAGTCCGCAAAAAAGGCTCTGGGAGGATGCAGAAAAGGCTATGTGCATCCTTTGTCTTGGCATATRTTGAGAAATGAAAAGGAGAGGTTTTGCAGAATGTGAGGGCTAGTCAGTGTCTAATTTGGAGGTAGCTGAGTCAGGAGAGAGTCTTTTGAGGTTTTCTGTTGAGTGAAAGATGAAGCCACCCGCTATTTGAAAGATTTCTTCAGATACTGAGTCTATATGCCTCCGGAAAAGAAATGGGCTATAGTCAGCTGGCCAGTTTTTTTTCTGTTACACATCAGCCTGTCAAAGCCAGTTAACAGTAATCAGCTTTGAATTTAAAGGTCTTCACTTCCAGTGTGGATGTGGTGTGTGACAGTTCTTTCCTTCCTTAGTAGGGGCTGTCATTTGACTATTGCAGCACACCATCCTTGCATGGATGTCATTTAGGGAGGTGAGCTTGCTTCCAAATAAGCAGTTGCTGTCCTCTGACACTGCAGAAAATCAGTTTAGTTGAAGTGAAACACGAGAGGATGCATTCCTGAGCTGTGAGTGCATTTGAAATTATTTGTCTTCATTAGTACAATACTCTGTAATTACCTTTTTCCCAGTGCCAGCATTTGACTAACAATATTTCAAATTTCAATCTCCCCTGCAGCCTCCTGCAAAACCCTTAGAGTTGATTCTCTGATGTCTAATAAGTGTGTGTGTGGCGGGGGGATATGTACAGGTCTTTCCCATGGTGGATGCACCGGTAGGATCTCTGACTTCCAAAGGATCGCCTATTTTCATTAAACCAGTAGGAGTTTATATTTGAGCCTTCTACAGAGTGATCATACCACAGAGTTAGTTAAAACTGCCAGGCTAAACCACATTTTTCACCCATTTGTTTCTTAATATTTGCTCTCTTGCTCTTGAAAGATGTTGGTAATGAAAGCAGACAGACTGACATGTTCAGAGGAGAGCTACGTGGATGTGCACGAGAGGAAGGAGCTGCACCGCCCAGTGAAAGCTACTCAGGATTCACATTCAGCTTAGTGATCTTCCCTCTTTCCCACTCAAGTGAGAGCTTTAGGAATTAGTAACCACAATAAGTACCTGGGACATGAAACGCTGTGATGTTAGCCTAAGTAGCAATGTGCGTTGCATGGTAAGTGAGGGAAGAGACTCCTGCTTTGGTTTCTGTCCAGTTCTCCCATAAAGTGGCAGACATGTAGTTGATTTCATGCTGCTCTTGCTATACCTGCAGACACAGAGCAAAGGGAAACACTGTAGGATTTGTCCTGCAGAAGAGCAAGTTTGCAACACTTTTAGGTTGTAAATTGTTGTGTTTCCTCATTTCCTTAGGTTGAGCTATTGCTAATAAAGACCCAGCCTATCCCTAATTACATGTGAAGAAACAAATCCTAACTGCTTTGGTAATGAACACAACTGAATCATGTTATGTCTTAAAGAACTTGCACTGTCACCAGACATTTCTCTGTCACAATTATTCTAACTGGAATTATCCTAATAGCAGATTGGCTGTCTCATTAAGTTGCTAATTAGTACGTATTTATGTTAAAAGGACATATTAGTGTTGCTTTCCTTGTTTTCCCATGTTCTTAAGACTTGAATGAAAATTTTAATGCTTTTTCTATAAAAAGATCCTTAATTAGGTTACAATGAGAGTGCCAATTAGTAAAGATTTGAAAGTAAGTTCCCAGAGTATTCCTTGCACTGCTGTCATCCTCACAATTGAAGTAGGCAATGATAATCACACATTTGCATCATGTGGGCACCATGTAGCAGATGATATATTGGGGTTTGAACAGGAGCTCATTTCCTTTTTGTGATTCCTGATATGCCTTTGCTAACAGTATGAGACTAAATCCATTTCTTTGGTCAGCTTCTTACAGCTATAGAGAACATGTTTCCACCTGAAAGGTAATCCTTGTGGAGAGACAGCTAATGTTTTCCCTCAGAGCTGTTCATGAAACAAACCTGATTGCTAGACTGCCTGAAGGCTAATGGTGCTCTGGGAAGCAGCATACTACTGATCCTGGTCAAGGATACATAAGGGTGAGGATTTGACTGTGAGTATGTATTTCACGCAAAAATAATGCACACACAAGACCCCCTACAATGTTTCAGACAATAAGCGGAGACATTTTGTGTAGTGGAATTGCTTGAGTGTGTACTAGTGCCATCTGGATATGAAACCTAGCATTCACATACAGAATAATGTTCTCTGTCCACTATCACCTTGAGCGAAGAATGATATTTAGCAAAAACAGAGTTCCAGTGTTGCAGTTTTATTGTTCAGAGGTTTGACTTCTCCTCTACGCCCCTCCCAACAGGGCAACTCTACCAGGGATCATTGGTATAGCTGTGGCATTGGTGTAGCCCAAATACTTGTGGTAGCCCTTGAAAACACAACTTTTAGCTGGATGGTAACCTATGGTGTTAAGGGAGAGGCTGGAACTATTACACAGAAGTTAAAATATGTATGTGTGCATACACACACACACACAAGTAGTATTGTTAGGGCTGTATTCAACAGTCAGTTGAAATCACCTGGGAGTAATTGTTATTACCTTTGCTCTTTCCACTGAATTTATTCTGTGCTAGCATTGGTCAGTCCTGTGACATTTATGGTAGAAAAAAGTAATGGGGAATTCTGATATCACATGCTGTGGCTCGTGTTTTGTTTTGGGGGACTTTTTTCCCTTCAAAAATAACGCTGCTCCTCACAGCAACTTGGATGGGCTTTTTGAGGAGAAAATGTTCTTTGTTCTATTTCTTTCCTGTCTCTTTCCCTTCCGCAGCACTCAAATCAAAGCTAGAGGCAGGAGTGTGGAAAAATAGCTGCTACTGAAAAAAACAGTGTGATTAGTGTGCCGGATGCTTTCCTGTCAGCTTGGAGTGAGAAACAAACTTGTTAGCAGAGCTCAGGCTTTCAGGCCAACTGCCTGCTACCTATCCTGGGTATTCATAGGCAGAAGACGTGGATGCATGTTGCCTTCCAGAAACGAGCAAACATCAGCTTCTGTTTATAACTTCCAGGTTATAAATCTGAACTAAAACAAGAAAACTTGTCATTAAACTAAGTAGTTCACATTATTTAACTGAACTAGCAAAATTTGTAATAACTAATAGTGAAATACTATCTGTGTCAAAATCAACAAAGTAAGCAAATTAGTTTCAGTGATTGATTAGTTAAATCACCATGCTAATACTGCAGAATAATCAATCCTTGCTGTCCATTGGGTATAAATCTCACTAGGGAACCTTATTACAGTCAGTCAAACCTCTAATTGGAATCTGGCAAAGTATCTTCTTCCATCTTGAAAGGAGCTGGCATGATCTTGTCAGGATCACATATCTTAAATTATGTTATAGTCTTAGAAAAAAAAATCCAATTTAAGATAACTATAAAAACATCTAAAAAATATGCTGGCATAATAAAAACACTTGCTCAATGTTCATTCAACTGCAAACTGAAAAAACCTTCAGACTGTGATACGTGTTAGCTATTCTGCTGTGTACTAAAGACAACATTCTTATGGATTTTGGCAAGCAAGGCAATTAAGAATAGTGTATTTTTGAAAAGCAAGACAGACAGCTTTAAATCTTGATAGAGAACATTTATCTATTAAACACAGCAAGATGAAACGAATCAGCACTAAAAAATGTTCAATTTTGTAGATTTGCATCCTACCTAAGTATTTTCCTCACAGCAGTCTGTTTACAATTGTAAAATATGTTGTCATTTTCTTTTGGCTTTTTAGAAAAATAATATCTAGATATTTAGTATCTCACTATGTCTTGTATTCCTGGCAAACCAGGACTTCTATTTTTCCTTCTGAGACCCTTCCTTTAACATGGGAAATTAAAATAGTATCTTGCATTGTCTAAAATTATATATGTATGTTAAATAGTAATTATGAAACACTACTTTTACAATTACAGTATCTGTTGGACAATTCGAAAGAAGAAACCCATTCATACAACCTTCAATAGGAGGTTCAAATGCTTTTCCTTAAGTACAACATGAAACAACAGATTTAATGTGGAGAACCTGCATACTAAGTATTAGTTATTCTTTGCATTTTGGGGGAGGGCTCCTATGAAATAAGTGCTCATATAACAGTATATTATTATGCTATAATTGTAGCTATGAATTAGATCCAAGTTAGCTAAGCAATGTTTGCAAACAGCTGGCAAATGTGTTGAGAACCAATTGGTCATGTATTGAACATGTAGTGACAATCATATTACTGTACTACAGACTTCTTCAGCAATATGAAGGTTTTTTGACAGGTGAAGTTCTACCATTTCTCAAAAGCAAGTAGAGTTGGTTGTACCTCCATTTTACGCAGGCAAGAGCTGTCAGTGGAGTTATTGCTGGTTCAGCAGAGGGTTATAGTCAAGACAATCTTAATGAAGTCTGGGGTGTCCAAATTCATTGATTGAGAGATTTCATTCATTGTATATTTACCCCTTCCCTCTGCGAGCAGTGCAATCATTTGTAATTTTGAAAATTGGGTGTAAAATATGTAAGAGAAGAATTCTATTTTGGGGGCATTTTGCACACACTTGCTCACAAGTGTAATCCCAGAGAAGTTCTGGGCTGACGAATTGCAGCAGCAAGCAGAATGAAAAAACACTTCTTCCTGTTTCCTCCAAAACACCATGGGTGAGAAATCACAGTGGGGGAAAAATAGCTGCAACAAAATGTTACAATATTTTTGTCAGACATATTGCGTTTGTACTGCGTGTATTCTCTAATTTTAAAATTATGCAAAGCGCCTGTGTGACAACATTATTTCCTGCTTAACGTAAAGAATTTGGTAAAGACTAGGTATTTTCTTTCTTGTATCTTACAGCTGGAGGCATGAAGATATCAGAAGTGACTGCTAGACATCAGTCATAATGGACTAGGGACAGAACCCATGTTCCTTAATTTCTAGTTTCCTAGAAGGACTGGAATTTATTTAATTTCAGAATTTAAAAGGAACCCAAAAGTTTGTTTCACATGGAAACTTCACTTGAAATAATACTGAGGAATTCTCATCCTTTGATCAAGTGGAGTGAAGCGTTATTTGGATTTTGACCTTCCATCATATTCCGTTACAGGAATATGCTGTGGGAGTTTTCGTTTAGTTTTCCAGAAATTTTGAATTTACTGATAAATTTTTGGAGGTTGTGGGAAGAAGTGGAGGACTTTTGATACGGAATTTCTGATAATATCTAACCTTATTTTATTCCCCTCTCTGGTGATTTCAAATTCATGTCACTTCTAGTGCAACCCTGATGCTCTGCCCTGTCAGAGTATGAGGAGTGAACTCAGATTAAATGAGTGATGTGCACCAAGAGGAGCAGACCCCTCCATGGCTGGAATCAGCAGTGGCACTCAGGTAGGTGTAACACGCACCTTTTTTTACTTTCTATGCACCTGTGTATGCTGACCCACAATTACATCCTGATGTGCCTGACTAGCCTTTGAAAGTGGTAGATAATTTAGGAAGGCAGTAGGAGAGGGAGGAGGAGGACAGTCCCTCAACTGGCATAAACCTGCATTAACTCATTCATCATAACTCATTGATTTCACTACCATGACATCAATTTATCTAGTTGAGCATCTAAGTCTTTCTTAAAACGATTACGCTGGCTTTAGCGAAGCTGTGATAATTTATGCCTACTTAAAATCTGCCCTCTGCAACAACGCATGCCTAATCTTATCTTAATATACACACAGAAACTTGTTTGAAAAAGAGTTAGAGCTGCTGCTATACACTTGATGTGTGTCAAGCGACTGCAGAAAAGTGAGAAATAGCAAGTAAGCCACAACCCAGTATCTCAGTACATAACCTCTTCTCTCTATCCATAAATGCATTTTTCTCAACTACAGCTCTGACAGTACACCTCTGCCTCGACTCAACCCTCTTTTACACAAAACTGCTGTCAGATTTTCCCCTTTCCTCACAATCAATACCAGTTGTGGATAATTAGAATAATAACTGATTGTATCGGCCGGCCCAGTGTGAAGAACAGCATTGAAGGTGTTGTATTGAGATTGTGTGACTGGATTTTTATAGGTGTGGAGGGCTGACCAGGCCTCATTCAGCCCTGGTTCATTCAGCACAGCCCTACCTTTCCTCTCTGCCTCCCTCCACCGTTAATGAGGCCTGAGTATGCCTGCTCTTGACTTACTAGTTGCACTGGTGTGGCCTGCAACTGGGCAGTCATGAAGTGGAATTGTATTTATCCTTCACCAGCATTCATGCCTTGAACATGCAGAGCTTGATTTCAGTTCTCTATTGAGTCACAGTTAATAACATCCAATTGTTTTAAAATACTGCACGCGGTAACTAGGTATAAAGCTTCCTGTCGTAAAACTACTGCAAACAGGCTATGACCTTGGACAGTTCTGGTGTGCCCTTGGCTGGAAATGTGGTCTTAAAGGAGGAATGTTTAACATGGGAGCCAACTGTAAGGGCTACAATGCTTTCTATCTCCATATTATTCTATTATGTTGTAATTTGGAGAAGTGAAAAGAAACCATGTAACTATCAAATTATTGATGCCTTTCAGAAAGTCTAGGATTGCTGAATGTGTTTGGTGCTCCTTGACTGTTTAGATAGACAATATAAATTTGTGGTCAATATTTTTTTTTTCCCTAGTATAAGTAATGATGCTAAGCAAATGATGTGTATTATTTTCTGTCAAAATCGTTTTTTTTCTCTTCAGTATTTTTTTCCAATGTAATTTGTAATCATTTGTCTGGAAATACAGCATTGCACTGGTATCTTGTCTTACCTCTTTTCAACTGTTTGTTCAAGAACAATTGGTTTTAAGCTATATTCATTATTTTTCAGCATGTTTGTAAACTCTCACTGTACTCCTCCAAGTCTGAAAATCCCCTAAACCTTCCCTTGTACCTCAGAAGTTAACTGGAATGTGTCTCATTCATTCAGTGATAGAAGCAGCAATATAAATTAAGATTACTCATAGGTTGAATGTTACTTAGCAAGTGTCACTTTTCTTCTCAGAATAAGCTTCATCCTAACATAGTTTGCATAACCATATCACATTTGACTTCTCTGAGAATGAGGGTTTGCATTAAGTTAGAAATACAAAGTTGGGCACAAGATACATGTAAAATCTGAACACACTGAAGAAGCAGATTCTTCTGTGACTTTGAGATCTAACTGAAATCCTCCACAGAATGGAGAAACTCTTGGTTTAACTGCTTGTATTTGGTGTTTGACTGCTCAAATATAGAAAGTATTCCCTAATGCTCATGAACAAGCAGGCAGAGCTGTTTTCACTAGGTCTCTGAGCTGTGCATATAGACAAACATAGGTGGGTGTTCTTCAGATGGCCCCCTTTCTTGTGGTAAGAGAGGGAACAAGAAGTCTGGAAAAAAGTTTAAAGAATTGAAGCTTGAGATATGAACTGAACTCCTCACTTTCCTTAAGGTCCTGATTATACTGCGCTACAGAGGCTGTATTTTATGACACTCCATTGCAGCCCCTGATGGATTTATAAACACACATGCATCGTCTGTTGAGTCATACAAGCTTTCCTTATCAAAACAGCCTCAGCAGCAAATACTTGTGTGGATATAGCTTTAGTAGGGAGAAACAGATCTATTTTGTCAAGGAGGGAATGGGCTTGTCAGTATTCAAAAATCACTAAAGATGAGCTTCTGTGAGGTGTAGCCCTCCTCCATGTCGAGGTGGAATGGCTAAGCATTTCTCAGGACCAGGGCTATAGTCATCAGTTTTATCAACTTTCAGTGATAATAGGCTGTATGAAAGCTAGATGGAGGTGATCTCTTTTTGAAAAAGCCTAGACATTTTTTTTTTTCATAACAGTTGTATTCTCTTCCACAGTGAAACATAATCAACATACATTTACATATTTCATTTAATCAGGACAAGTGGAGGTGCATGCTAAAACCGGGTTATTATGGTCAGAGTGTACAGCTTCATCTTGGTATAATGCAACTATTTACAAAAAACCAACTGCAAAAATTTAGAAAAAGCTTAACCCATGCACCCTTGTTTATTCACTTGTACTTGAATCTGTAGGAGTACTCTTTTATATTGCAGTCCTTCTAGAAACAGTGACTTTGGAAAAATAGCAAATTCTTGCTGGAAAGACAAGCTCTCACAATGCATTGTCAGCTCTGCCAGCTCTGGTGATGAACATAATGTTTACTGATTTTTACTTTGTTCAGCTCTATGGAACAGTTCAAACAAGAGACTAAGCTGAATTCCACTTCATGTCATGTATTATCATCTAAGCACTTAATAAATTTCAATTATTTTTTTTTTTTTATCCTTTTGAAGAAAATGTGCTAGGACAGATGCTGTCCAGGACGTAACTAGAATACAACAGGATTGCACAGTTGTAACTGATGATTTAGTTTACCTTCTAGGAACTATTCTACCACTGAGAAATATGAAAGGGAAAGAATGCATTTGGCTTTCTCAAAGGGACTTCAAAAAAAACCCACATAAATAATCCAGATGTCTAACTCCTGACAGCTCTCAAATCGATGAGCATGACAATCGATTTCAGAGATTTGAGAGAAACACAGGGTTTCTGATAGAAAAATACATGTGAGGAGAACTCTTGTACCCCTTTGGATGCTTGCCCATGCAAAGCTGTTTTATTTAACTAGAAAAATGTATTGGGCCAGAGGAAGCTATGATTTTTTTTCCTTCTGACAGCTAGGTATCCTGTGCTTGGAAAGCGTACTATTCAAGGGGCAAGTAGAAAAACAATTTTTTTATATATTCTTTTTAATATATATATATGTATACGAGCATATATATTTTATACATATATATGTAATATACATAATGTATGTGTTCTATAAATATATATGTATGTATATAAAATATATAGGCAGATATATCTCAGAAAATGAAAACCAGTATGCAAAGGTCAGCAGAGTTCACAAAAGCTCATTAGGCTTGAGCAGCCTATCCTGTTCTGAAGTCCATGATGTACATCTTGACATCTGGGTAAGCATATCTGGTCTGGGCGATATGGGGGTAGATTTCTTCAGTGGACTAATAAATTAACCACCAACCCCTCCCGCCCCTGCCTTTTTTCTTTTTTTTTTTTTTAAAGTACCCGACTCTAGTCTTTCTTTTCTTTTGCTGCCAGCAGAAGGAATGCTCCATCTCCTCAGCTTTGGCATCTGTGAGCAAGACTCAGCTACAGCTCCTGCTCATTCCTATCCAGATGATGTGGCTAGGGCTTGTTTAAAGGGTAGGAGCATGCCAGGGTCCTCCACACTCACTTTGTGAATGCACGTCAGCAGTCTGAATCTGCTCTCCCAGTCCCCACACAGGAACAGCTCAGCTTGTTACCATTTCTAGCACATCTTCATCTGTTGCTTGATTTACTGCAGCTATAAAGCAGCAATTTCCTTCTATTTCTGGGAGGCAAAAAAGGAGGCATTATTATAATTTTAAAAGTCACCAGAAGTTATTCACATCAGCATTATGCTATGTTTTTTCCTTCACCATTTATCTATTTGTCAAAGCAGAATGCTTTCCAATGTAGGAAGAGCCAGTGGGGCAAAGCACTGTGCTACAGCACTGTTTTCCAGCAACTACAAGCAAAGAGTTTATTAGCTCACTTTATAAATTCTCTAATGAACAGTGGAATTATGGAAGTAGCATCCTACAGACTGTGTCCCAAAGCTTGTTGACTTGAGGTGTCAATCACGAAGGTAGAAGATCAGACTGAAGTTTTTCCCATGGTTAAAATACATATGAGGGTGCTCTAATGATTCCCTGCTGCCTAATGAGGTGCACTCTCATACTCCAATAATTTCCTTGATTGCAGCACTAAAATAGTCCCTTTTCAATCTACCTGTTTGTTTTCATGAAAAATGGGAGAATTCAGTATGGTTGAGTTATTCTCCTTAGTCAAATTTGCTTGAATTTTGTCAGTAGGTTCAAAAGTTGATAACCAAAGAAGAGACAGGTGAAGTAAAAAGAAAAGATACTGGAGAGGGAGTTAAAAGAAAAAAAAAATTAAGTCTTTTTCTGGATAAGTGCTTTGCTTATCCAGGAGTTAGCACCTTTCATTTGTGCTTGCTCTGCTTAATGTCACAGGATGTGTAATGCTACGTGGAAGCCGTGAGGGTAATTGAGAATTGTTACCACTAGTGGCAATGCTTGTAACAAAGCTCTTCATTATGTAAACATGGCAAAAGTGTCCTTTAAAGAAGGCCTTAAAAATTGAAGCTATTACAATGATCAGAACGGACCAAAATTATTGTACCCAATTATTATATGATTGGAAAGTGTGGCCCCAATGAAAACAAAATGTTTCATTGAGGGGTGGAGTGATCCCAAAAGAAATCTGAGTTTTCTAGCACAGGAAAAAAAAATGTTTTCATTCTATTAGCTGAAATGATATGGTTTAAGTGAGGCATTTAAATTGGTTCTTACACAAAATTGTCAATTAAATCTTTTCCTTCAGCACAGTTCAGTGTCACTGAATGTCAGCATTTTCCAATGAAACAGTAATTTATTAGAAAATGTCCACTTTTGATCTTTATAATACTTTCCATCAGGCTAAGAAGCTATTGTTTTTGAGAAGGGTGGTCCAAGCTTCTTTTCATAAACACTTCTTGTTTTAAGTTGGCAATGCTGTCATGAAGGAAGGATAGAAGTTAGGAAATCTAGTGGTCCTAAATGCATTGAGGCAGGCATTGTCAAAATGCTCTCGTATCCTTATTCTGTCCCTCTCCACTTTCTGTTGTTTCCACAGGAAGAGAATGTTTTTCTTCATACTCAGAGAGGTCTGTCCCACTTCATTGTTATGAAATAATGAATCCGGCTGCTTTTTTTTTTAACTTGTTTTTTCAATTTGTTTTTTTCCCCACTTACTAGTTAGTCTCCCTTATGAGAAGTATGTATACTGAGAACCGTGGCTTGAGGGATTGTTCTGATTCTTATCTAGCATTAATGGATTTTTCTTGAAAATGAAATTAAATGCTAAATGAAGGGTAAAAGGTGGGCAGTCATTTTAAATAGTTATTAACACTAATTGCAATCTGTGGTTCAATTAATGTTTTGTTAGGGGGGAAAAAATAAATCCAGAAAACACTGACCAACAGGGAACAGCATGTACTCATTAGAAATGTTAAACTGAACATTAATAATACCGTTGTGTGTTTGGAAACCATGGCAACAGTAGGGAGTGGCAATAAAGATAATTTTCTAATGTCTAAATATATTAATTAAAAACTGTGCCCACCTCTACTCTTGATCCCAATGGCAGATAACTCCCCTAAATAATGTTTATGGCATGTGGATGTGGAAGGGAAAGGGGAAAATGCCATGGAATAACTGGTGAAAAAAGAAGCATGAAGCCAAGGTGAGGCATTTAATTTTTTTCCCCAACTTTCTGTCTAAGCTGAAGATAAAATTATTTGGAAATTTTTGGTCATAATGGAGATACAAAAGTCTCAGCCAGCTAACCTCAGGTTCAGAAGTCATTAAAATCTTCTAATAGTAAATCTCAGGCAGTTTACCAGAGAATACCCTCCTTCACTGGGAATTTTTAAGAATAAGTTGTATAAACATGTCAGGAATAAAACAGAATTTATTCTGGTTTAGGATGAAGGAATAAACTAGATGGTCTGTTGGGTCCAGCAGCATTTTTTGGCTATGCGGAGTCACAGAGCAAGAGCTGCTAAGGGCATGCCCATGCTGTGACTTTCGAGTGTTAGCACAGAGTCCCTGATCTCGCAGGATGCCAGCTGAATACAGACAGTCAGTCAGTGAATTCAAGCTCTATATTGCTTCTCATTACTGGTGCTTTCTGGCTCAGGTAGCTCTTTAGCTGGGCCATGCAGTTACTGTGTGTAGACGGTAATCTCACATGGAGTATTTAACACTTTGTGAGGTTTTTCTTCCCAGACCATCTAATGGTTCTGAGAAGAGGTGGCTCTCTATTCCCAACTGGCCAGGTGCATACCTTGCTGTACATCACAGGAAAACACAAGGGGCAGTGAAGTGTTGGGGTTTTCTCTTTTTTCTTTGCGGAGTTCTTACCAATTCCTGGACAGACACAGCTGCCTTAGCAGTGCGGACCCGTAGAGCAAACAGGACTAACCTGTGTGCAATATGGGAAGAAGGTACTCTCTGAAGGGAGAGGGATGTGAGGTCTTGATGGCTAGCTGAGTAAGTGAGAAGGCAGTTAAGTCTGCCTGAATTTCCCACGTAAGTGGAAGCTGATGGATACCTGAGTGTGCTACTGACATCCAGAAATTAATTCCAATGGATACCACGCAATTTGATCAAAGGTCTGAAAAATAAGCTCTTTACCCACTGGGGAGCAACCAAATTTCATTTCAAGGTGCTGATATTGGCTGGAAAAGGGCCTTCTCCACTGAGGACAGCAGTGATTTCCTTGCTTCCCAAATCTGAGTGGAGCATCTTCTTAAAAGCACATACTAATAGCTGCAACCTGCATGCAATTCACAGATGCAGCATTTCTTCAGTGTGTCTGTCTCAAGTAGCCACTAAGGGAACAGAGTTGTACCAAATTTAGGTGTATGTAGTAGATCGCGAAGGGAGAACTCATATTTTCATTTTATAGACAGCTGGTATATGGGAGGAGAAACAAGAAAATGGTAAAGTATTTGCTTAAAAAAAAATATATCTTGGTTGCCATGTAAGCTGCCATACGGAGAGAGAGAGAGAGGGTTGGCTATGGAGACTCTTTTTTTCTCTTACTTCATGGCATAGGCCAGGAGGATAGCTACTGGGCAAAGTCATGAACAACATTTATTGAACACATAATCTGGACCTCCGCTGCTGTCAGTGGAGCTCAGCAATGAACAAATAAGCCCTTGTGAGGTGAAAGTCACCTTAATACCAAATGTGACCAAAGCTAATGACTCCGGTGGCATGAGTATTCAGCCAGTTTATTCTTCCTTATTCCTTCCTATAACTCAGTGTTATAAATAACTGATTACAAATGACAGACACCTTAATTAAAAAAAATGTTGATTTATAAAACTAAATATCTGTTTATATGTTTGTTCAGCTAATAATACCATGAATTACTGAAATGGAAGCATACACTAGTGTAAAACTTGTACCTGGGGGAATGATGAGACTCTAAGCAGCCTCTGCAGAGTGCCGTGGCTCGTTCTGTACTACGCAGTGTTTTCTCTCCTGCAGCATTTCTATCTCTACTTTTTGCGCAAATCCTAAGTATTCTGACTTGGGGTTTTCCTGTGGTCATGAATCTCAGAAGAAATTAAACCTCTGTCAGTGATACTGTAGATAAACTACAAGTCTGGCTTGCATTTGGTTTGGTTTTGATTGCCAATTGAGTGGACAATTCCTAATCTTTTCTTGAATGCTAATTGTTGTTATTAAAGAAATTTGCAGATATTGAGGATATAAAAGTCAAATAGTGGCACCTGTATGCAGTCCCTGGTTTGTTATTTTTAGACTTACACACCCTCCCCACCTGCCTGAAAAAAGACACGTCTTTCTGTATGTGGGCAGGCCAGTCTTCACCTGATGTAAAACAGCATAGTCCTAATGATTTTGTGGCAGTTAACTGTTTTACACTGTTTGAGAATTCAGTCTGGTAATACACCACCTGAAATCTAGTGAGCTGCTAAACCTCTCTCTACCCTTTTTGGACCCTTGTGCTATTTTGTTCTTCAAAAAAAATGCATTATCTAGTTAATATTAGAGCAAGCTGAATGCACTGGCAGAACATATCACCCCCCAGTWATCACACTATCTTTTTCAGTAACAACTATTTTTGTATACTCTCTTTTCCCAGCTGCAATTTGAATGCCACTATTACAGGGTGAGATAAAAAAGAGAAATGATTGTTTTTCCTGAATGCAACCTCTTCAATGAAATTGAGGACTATACTGTGATTCCAGGAAAAAAAAAGAAAAAGACATGAAATGCATATGCAACAAACAGATATGTGGCAAAGTGCTAAAGCTGATGATTAACACATAGTAAGTCTAATAAGAAGATACTAGTTGCTGCCAGGTGACTTTCAGGATATCTTGCTGGGTAGTGCTTTTCCACAGAATGGAATGTTATAAAGCAAGCTAACTTTCTCTGACTGGGTACAATTGATTATTAGGTATCAGAAGGCTGTCTCACATCTTCACGGTAAAAATGTTTTGTCCTATTTTGCCTTTAAAACCTGCAAGCTAACTCCGTGAGTGGGGAAGAGGTACCTTCAGTAGAAAGAAGGCTGTCTCCATCGAGGGCCCATTTGTGCACAAGGGGAGAGAGTGAACTTTGCTCCAGGGTCAGAGGCTGCAGGTGAGAAAGCCAGGATGAAGGACAGGAGAGGCAGGGGGAATTTATTCCCCTGCTTGAATGAGTAAGGTGCAGCAAACCTCCTAAGAAAAAGCCTGGGAATACAGCTTTTTGGCCTCAAAAATTTCAACTCCCAAGTATTACCTATATGGAGTTTGACTCAGAATTGAGAAGACATGTTGGGGGGGGAGGTTCTTTGTTACACTAATAGATCTGCCTTTTGATCAGTCCTTTTCCCCTAGCTTGAGTTAGTACAAGGATAACTATCACTAGGTAAATGCTAATGGTTGCAGGTGTCTAGACCTAAATGCAAAAGCATTGCAGAGCATAGTATCAATCACTGCCTGACTGAATGGTACTTCTTGCTTTTACACCTTCCCAATCAATTATTTCTGTGTTTTCCACCAGGCAAAGCCATTTGTCAAGAGTGTGTCAAACGCGAACAGCAGTTCTGGCCTTTAACTGAGCATCTGCCTCAGGTTCCTCAGCCATGGCCCCACTTCTTTGTCAACTGCACAACAGTATCTCTTGTGATAGCACCCATCAGGGAGTCATATCCACCCTTTCTTCCTGACCCCCAGCTAGGTGCTGCAGGCCTACAGGGATGGGAGCAATGGGAAGCACTGTCCTACCATTCATCCAAAGGAAAAGATTAGGAGAACAGCAGTCTCTGTATGTATCCTCACTCCAAGAAAAAAAGGTTTTGCTTAAGTGGATGTGGTTACTTTCTCTTCTCTAGGATGCAGACAAACAGGGAAGGCTGCTGTTTGTTAACTCTTTTTTACTGCCAAAGGATTGAATATCATATTGGCGGGTGGATCTTTTGGTGACAAGCTAAAATTGACACTTCTGATGCAAAAACTGTAGCTCCCCATCGGCCTGCAGAAGAAGGCAACATTATAAAAGCCTTCTTTATGCATTACATGCAGTTAAACATGCTGCATGCAGTTAAAGATGCAGTTTTAGTTGTTAGTCTTGCATCTGTAGCTAAATAGACATTTAGACAGCTTAAGTGCTCCACTTTGCTTCATGTTCTTTTGGACATCCTACAATGCCTTTTCCATTAATTCATTATTTTCTCTGCTCTCAAATTATACAAGAAGTCTTGAATTCTTACTGAGGTTTCCATGTAGGTATATCAACAGGCTTTGCTCTCATTCAGAGTAGCTAAAAGCACCTCCTGTGTCAGTGCCTGCCATTTCCTATTTCTATCAATTTCTTTTGGGTGATATATATCAGTCAAATTCAGTTCATTTTCACACCAACTAAGCAGATTTCACTAGCCTGATTATACTGCTATTAACCTTGCAGGGATGTTTTGATGAGTTCATTCTGAAATACTTACTTATCTGACAAAAAATATTCAGATATTAGCTGTGCAAGTGTTTCCCCAGGCTACTATCAGTGATTTCAAACACTGGGAGTTCTACTGGAAGGCTGTGAACTGCTAAAATATTTGCTAGCAACTGCATGCTGCGCTAAGATGTATTGTCCTTCAGACAAAACATAATTCATCCAGATAGGTAGAAAGTTCATATTCAGGAGAAAATTGTCGTAGCAGTAATTGGCATGACAATCTGGTTTGTAAATGCAGTTCAAGGTAGATCCAACAGTGACAAAGAGTGCATCTGAATAGAGGGTTTGTCAACGTAATCTTGTTTGCTCTGGAAGGTGGATGCCATTAACCACAAAACTGTAACATTGTGAGTGCTCAGTCTGGAGATGAGATACTTCTGCAAATAATTATAAGCCATGTGGCAAAATAATCAGAATCCTGAAGACCTAGGAAAAAGACCTAAATGGTGTATCAGCCTTTCTGATGATCTGGAGATAACCAGAGATTTGCAGATCATATAACTGCTTCATCGTAGGGAACCTGTCTTCTAAACCAAATCTCTGCCTACATCACCTGTGCATTATGGGTCTCCTGGAGAAATTCTTTGAATGTTGGACAGAGAGACATAATCGAGCATCCCAAAGAAGCTCTTTCAGCACTTGTGGCTGAAAGAATAGGGGGTGCTAAGGGGCTATGAGACACCACTGGATCTGTCCTTGCTAGCAAAGCTGCAACTGCATTTGTTGACAGATGCCTGGGAAAAAAAGGATGGGACCTGTAGGATGCCTTCATTGTGTTTCTAATTTCTTCTGCACTGGGGCAGTGCTAACCCATGTGCTGAGGAGGCATTGCCTCCCACCTGAGCTGCTCTCCCAGCACAGACTTTGACAGGAGATGGCCCATCCAAGCTGGACAGCAGTTGACTGGATTAGTAGTGAAAGAAGTCTCTGGTACTGTTGTAACTAGCCTGTGTTAAACTGCCTAGGTTTAGTGTTCAGTGCACAGACTTACTAGAATTTGACTCTCTTTCTTCTTTTAAAGTGTCCTGTCAAATTCTGCCTGGTCCTCAGTTGATATAAATCACTGTTGTTCCTCTGAGGACAACACTACGACTGTTTTTCCCAGCTGGGGATTTGTCCCCGCATGTTGAAACCAAAGATGTTGAAGAAATAAAATATTAATTGTAAGAAGCTGGAAAATACTTCTGATTTGCCGCTTCTGATCCTTGCTGTTAACTGCCTTTGGCTCCACGGTGGCTGGCACAATCACATCAGAAAATAGGTGTGCGGAGAATTGGGAAACATCAGTATTGTTTGGATGACTGTGAGGCATGCCACTGCGTGGGTGTTTTTATAAAGGGTTATGTGCAAATGAGATAGATTGAAAGGGATTTTCTAGCAGGAGGACAGGAAAACCAAAACGGTTGTTCAAATCCCTTCTAATAGCCAGGTTTATCGCTGTAGGAGAGGATTCTACTCCCCCAGGGTGATGACAGGACTGTTTTGCCAGAGAAAGAGATCAAAAGACACTGGTCCGCTAGACTAGCCATCACAGTGAGAACTGGAGAAAAACCAAAAAACTTATTGCTGGCTGAATTGGAGTTTGTCCCCACAGCCATAATGAAGGTCTTGAAAGGAAGGCTAATTACAGCTATGACCACACTTGGGCACTGTCACTTCAGAGGTGTTTCTGGAGTGCCAGCCAGCCACACTGTTTTGGAAAAGCGTTTCCTGTGTTTCTGCACCCTTTCAGTGCTTGCAGGAGAGCACCTGACAGTGCTGGGCGGTTGGGTTCACGTGCTGTCACAGCTGGCAGTGGCAGGGTTGTCACCCGGGGAATCGGTGGCACAGAAATGGAGGAGGCAGCAAGCACTAATGCTTAGGAGAGCAGTGCTCCTGGGCTCTGAGCTTTCAAGAAGGGCTGTTTAGTCCAGCGCTCTGGCAGAGGTTGAGATGTCGGAAGATGAGGGAAAAGCCAAATATAACAAGGATGGTGTTCAAGAGTCCAAAGGAAATCTTTCCTCTCTACCTGTCAGCAATTTGCAGAATATAAACCTCCCCTAAATCCATGCATGACATTCACATGTTTCTACTGCACAGTGACTGAGTCAATGCTGAAGGGTGCAGAGCTGCAGTCCAGTGAGAGGACTGGGTGAATGCAGCAGGGAAGTACTGGGAGTTCATCCCCATCCCTGGAGGTGGGAATATTATCTACATCGTTCTTGACAGATGATTCCCAAATTCATGGTCCCGCAACAGAGAATCAGTGACCATAAACTCCCTTTGACTGACTGTCTCCATGATTCATYATCCTACTACTAGGCCTTTTTCCCAATACCTATGCTAAATCTCCTTTTTTTTTTGCTTTTTAAATTCTCTTCTTTTTCCACCTTTAATGAATGTGGAAAAATATTTAGCCTTTTCTCAGTAGAGAAACATCTCAAATATTGAGGAATATTATCATCTCTCTCCTAAGCTGTCCCTTCTCTAAACTAAATAACCTGAATTCTTCAGCTGTTCCTTGTAGGATATTTTTTCCAGGTGTCTAAAAATTCTCTTTGATGTCTTTCAGAACCCCTTTAACTGGACTGTATCCTTCCTGAATTGTATTAACTGTATGCCAGCTGAGGCCTTACTGATAAAGCAGAACTGCTTCATCTCACAGACAATACTCCTGCTACATTCCCATATGGACTTTTTAAACAAATTTTATTCTCATGTATAGCTTGTGATTGACAATGATGTCTTAGTTCTTTACTGCAGTATCAATGCTAGTCATTCCCTATAGGGTGCTTAAACAGCTGATTATCCCTACCTATATGTAGAGCTTTGTATTTCCCTTATTGAATTACAGTCCTCTTACCCCAGGCCAATTCTTCCGTTTTCAAGATAGTTTTGAAATTTCTTCCGCTTCTTTAATATGCTTACCACCCCTCTAACTTGCTGAATTTGCAGACTAAATGAGAACTCCTTGCTCATCCTCTCCAAACCATTGATGTAAATTTGACGAGCCTCGGGCCCAGAGCAGACCTGAATCCCCTTGATGTAACCCACTAGTCTGAAAGTCAGTCATTGATAGTTATTTCCTAAATGCAATTTACCACCCATTTTTATGTACCTGACTGGTAATTCTATCTATTATCTTTTATCTGGTAATTTCATAGACATACAGAGCAACCAATAATATTTCACCTGAGTTCCCATGTGACCAAATCGAGCATTTGCAGTCTCTTCTTGCAAGACAGACTTGTCATTTTTCTGAATTTCTGGTTGCCCTTCTCTGCTACTGCTCCAGTATAAATGCACTTCTTTTTTCTTGAATATGAATGGCCCAAGTTACACTTGGTATGCCAGATGTCTCGGGATGCTGGCTAATCTTTCTCTCTTTCAGCTGGAAATACCTTTCCAGTTACATCGAGGATCATATCTGTCTTTTTCCACAGTAAATCCAATCACTGGCTCATAGTCATCCTGTGATTGATAACAGGTTCTTCTCCTTCTTTAGTTTTCTCTTAGGAATCATTTGTTTACTAAGCTGTAACTCTTCTTTCCCGGTCTTGGAAAGAGGGGTTAAAATAATTTACTTATGTGATTCAATTTTGACAGTAGCATCCCACAGGATAGATTGCATTGGTTTGATGTGTGAGTAATGATCTGAATGCTCCTAGTCTATATTTTTACTGTGCGCTCTCTCTTCAAATTGAGGACACTGTAAACACTGAAAAATAAAAACACACAGCTGAGTGATACATTGATATTGTACAAAAAAACCTAAGAGACGATGGGAACAACTTTAAATGCCCAGGTGACTTCTTCAAACTCTTTGTTGGAGTAACACACACACATGAGAGAACTTTCATATCCTGTAGCTAAAATTAAATATTCCTTAGTTTAATAATGACAGTCCATTAGAAAGAAGTAACATGTTGTCATGGTACGTGGTACATATATGTATGTACCATGTTTGATGCTGTGACCCTGTTAAGGTATGATTTAAATTACTCTGAGGTTACTTCCTCTTTCCTTGAGTCACCTTAGAAAGTTAAATTGATAATTGTTGTTAGAGATGTTTGAAATTTGCTGAACTTATTGGAAATGGCCTTTTCTTTTGAAAAATTTCATTATCCGTCTTTCCCAATAAATTTCCTAATATTTGGTAATGAAATTGTAAAAACAATGAAAACAATGTTTTGGCACTTTCTAATGGGATGTTTCTTTTGTCTTTCGTCTTTCCGTGTTTTACCTCTTTCTTCTTTCTCCCAATACACTTTTCCCTCCTTCCATTTCTCTATGCACTGTTAGGCATATGAGACCCAAAGTTTTGTTGTTTTTTAAAATAAACTCAATTGGCAACATAGATGAAAGATGTGATTAAAGATATACAGCTCCTCTTTCATAGAGCTCGGACAAGATAAGGTGGGCAGCCTGCCCACAGGGGTAGTTTGGCCCGAGTGCCCGGGACCTGACCTGACTGTTGGTATGAAGAGCCCAGCCTAGACTGTGTTTTCATATTCTAGCAAATGAGAGACCTCTGTGGTAGGAGGGTCAGTGCCTCCATGGGCCAGCTAGGTCTGTTGCTCCCTTCCTGTACAGTGACCTGGGCAGCCTCTCAGGTTAGTCTCTAACCTGTTTAGTGCCCGGACCCTCATCAAACCAGCTCATTTGGTCCCTGTCTTCTGAGGACATGTTTGCAAGGTCACATTTTAGAGACCAGGTAAAGGTACCAGGGCTGCCATCAAAGACCTTTGATAAGGAGCAGTCTTATGTTTCCAAAGGATGACTCATGCCTACAGTAAATCCAAGCTTCTGCTGCCATTCTGGCAGGGGAAGAAAGGGCAAAGCATTGCCTTCCCTTGGGATAGAGCAGAGTAGCCCTCATCCCCACGCAGGGCGATGGAGGCACAAACCCCTTCACAGGCCGAGCAAGTTGGAGGAAGGTCCTGGCAACCTAGAGTCAGAGGCAGAGAGGGGGAAGATGTCCTGAGGCACAAAACTTTGGGGAAATCCTGGGGGTAGCATATGTAACTCTAGCACTGGATCCCATCTGAATAGGTCAGCAATGAGACAGATGCTACAAAACCTTGCTTTGGCCTCTGAAACTCATCTACTTTCTGCACTGCTGCTAGTTGTAGCACTAGTTTTACACAGGCTGCTCACAGATGGCACTGGGCTTTATCTTCTGCCAACTCCATGGTCAGTCCTCCTCCCCTCATCAGGATGAACTACAATAAAGAAATGACAATTCCCTCCCCCAGCCCAGTCTTGGCTGTGGAGTAGTGTGCTGTGGCTTAAATTTGTCAAGCCTGAGAGTCAGGTCTTCTTCATAGACAGCAAGCAAAAACTTATGCGGTAAGGTATCATGGACACTGACTTCTGTGTATAGTGTTTGTATGTATTGGCCCAGGCCCTCTGTAACTTTTTTTTCAAGGCTTTTACATGTTTAACGTCTTTCAGACAAGTTATAAACAAACCTGGAAGGTCTCTACTTTTTTGAGGGTTGTATTTAATTTTTCTTGGGTAAAGTGTTTTCTTCATTTTTCACTCTTAACATTTTTCTATTGGCAATTCAGGCCCCAGTGTAACAGATACATGACTGGTTTTGTCAATTATTTTCCCTTACAGATTACCAGCAAACACCCAGCAGTCCTCCAAGACCCCCATTTCCACACTACTCAGTGAGGATGCAACATATTGCAAACTTAACCTTCTATGAAATGTGGCTATGATGGTGTCTCTCTAATTGCAGAAGAGCTTTTATTTTTATACTTTTGTTACTGAAGTAATGGAATAGAGAGCACTGGCAAGCATTTTTCTCTCCTGAGACATGTTTGAGCAGATTAGTGAGGCTACCATCTGGAACAGCAGACATTCACATTTTGTGTAATAGCTAATCAATATGACTGTTGTATTATTAAATACCTTATTTTCAGAAGAGGTATAACCTGGTCAACTAAGGATCAGGAAATCTGACTCTGCCATCAACTTACTATGTGATTTTGAGCCAGATCATTTGAACTCTCAGTGTTTAAGCTTGTTCATAGGTAAAATAGGAATAATAAAGCTTTTGAGCCAGTAGATAGTCCTTTGAAATCTACAAATGAAACAGGTATGGAAATA
The DNA here is from genome assembly GCA_035582835.1 of Phoebastria nigripes. Taxonomy (NCBI): domain Eukaryota; kingdom Metazoa; phylum Chordata; class Aves; order Procellariiformes; family Diomedeidae; genus Phoebastria; species Phoebastria nigripes. The sequence continues at coordinate 2,183,571 of JAYKAV010000278.1, forward strand.
AAATTGGCTGACTTACTTTCTGGCATTTAGAGAGTTCTAAACATAGGGACATGAGGAAGATATGAAGCCCATATATTTACATGAGATGGTACAAGTTCATTGAAAAAAAAGACTCTGTTAACTGGCAATGAAACTTTCACAGTAATGATATTAGTTCTTTAGTAGATTAAATTGTGGGATTAAGCTTGGCTGTTTAAGAATTAAATTACCTTTATCACTGAACAATGCTAATGATATAATTCAGGGCCAAGCTCTCCATTCYTTATTCATTGCCTTTTACAGATATGTGCATGGGAGAACTCTTTAACATGAAACATGGCTTTTTTTTCCCCCAAAGTTTGCACTGCATTCACTCATTGTAGACTTGTACCATTTGTACTGCTGTCTGAGTGTTGTGGTTTAACCCGGCAGGCAGTCAAACACCACACAGCC
>JAYKAV010000268.1:0-33041 GCA_035582835.1 Phoebastria nigripes
ACATCCCTGATATGAGCCCCTGGTAAGCAGCACACCTCTCTAGAGGCTGCGTCTGGTCGGCAAATGGGTGCCTCTGTACCACTCAGAAGAGAGTCACCTACTACGATCACCCATCRCCTTTTCTTAGTTGCGCTGGTTGTTATATGGGGAGCAGATCGGGCTGCCTTACTCAGCTCCAGTGTCTCTCCTGGTGTGACGGGTCTTTCCTCTTCAGCCTGCAGAGTGGTGAAGCGGTTCTGCAAGGGCACCTCAGGCTTCGGAGAAAGTCTCTTCCTCCTGCTGGTCCTTGCTGTTGCAACCGTCCTTCTGCATTATTGGCCCCCCTCCCTTCTGTGTGTGCYGGTGGGGGAGTTTTTGGCTTTTTGGCCGTGGGCCGTGGGTCCACTGCAGACTGTGCCTGGAACCAGCTATCTAACTCTTTCTCCACCTCCCTGATGTTACGCAGCCTTCTCACCACCTCCTGCAGCTCAGCCAGCTGCTGCAGGAGGTCCTCCCCCGGGCACACCTTGTGCAGGCAGGTCTGCCGCCTGTCCCTGCCCCAGGAGAGATGTCCTGCAGTCTGAGGTCTGCACGGCAGCCTCTCCCTTCAGCAGCTCTGTCTGGGTGGAGGCATCGGCCACCGCTGGGGCAGATGGTGCAGACCCCCCAGTCGGAGCTGCAGCCTTTGCTCTCAGACAAGTGCCCACCATTTTGCCTTGAGGGTCAGGTAGGATGGGTGCCCTTGACTCGTGCCGATGGTCACACAACGGTGCCTGGTTGCTGGGTTATGTGTACTTCAGGTCTCCCACTCGGCCCGTGGAATGCCCCTCCTTCAGAGAGGCACCCTCCCTGCGCGCCCTCCCGCGCACACGGACGCCCTGGCTGATGCGCCAGGCCCTGTCCACCCACCCTGTTGGCAGTGCTCCTGGTCGCCAGCGCTCCCCGGGGCTGCCTTTTGTGGGAGTGGGGGGTGGCCGCCATTACTCCTGGCCCTGCCCAGGCCTCCTTAGCTGCTCTGAGAGCTGCTGGCTCCCAGCGGGTCTCTGCGCTCCCCGGGGGCTTCCCCGGCTCAGGAAACCCCCTGTATGCTGCGATCCCCCGCTCTGCTGCCGAACRCGCCTGCACCAGAGCTGGTCGCAAATATCTGCAGTATTTGTTCCGGCTAGTTTAAGTCCAGTGTAAGTTAACATGTTTTCTTCTGAAATGCGTTAACAGCTAGAAATGGAAGGAAAACCTTAGTCTGATTTTTTTTGATGACCGATAATTCAACACCTGTTACAAACCACAAGAAACAGAAATTAAAAAAATGTTATAGAATCATAGAATCATAGAATAGTTTGGGTTGGAAGGGACCTTTAAAGGTCATCTAGTCCAACCCCCCTGCAATGAGCAGGGACATCTTCAACTAGATCAGGTTGCTCAGAGCCCCATCCAACCTGACCTTGAATGTTTCCAAGGATGGGGCATCTACCACCTCTCTGGGCAACCTGTGCCAGTGTTTCACCACCTTCAGAGTAAAAAATTTCTTCCTTATATCTAGTCTAGATCTATCCTCTTTCCTTTTTTTATGTTCCTTCTTCTGGGCCAGCATCTGCCATCCACAGACTTTCTGAGCAATCATCTACGTCAGGAATATTTGCAGAGAAATATTCTTAGGCTTTGAGCGTATCCTAGTTATAACCTCCTATATGAAAAGCTCAATTTCCAGTGCTACTGCAGTTGTTTCTCCACCCTGTAACAGAACGGTTCGGTCTCTGTAAATTATTTTGTGGGCTTGCTCTGTGATTTCCAGTAACCGCATTCTTTATTCTTACCTGCTGCTCCGGGGAATGAGTGGTGGTCAGACGCTTACCAGAGAGCATAAGACAACCATGCTTCTAAATTGGGAACTTCAGGAACTTCTCGCCTCAAGGATGAGAGCATGACCCAGTCTAGATTCTGCATAAATGCCAGGGCTTCAATGTTGAGTGCAACTATACTCCAAATAATAAACAGTAATAAATAATGAAATCTGGTGGAAGCATCTGTACTCCTATTTCAAAAAAAGAGGCTTTCTGAAATACTTTCCATGCCATGGAGGAAATTTATCCTTTTCTGCTGACAAAACAAAGTTGTGCTAGATAACCATTTGATGGAATGCTAAGTGTAGTTAGCACTTCATTTTTTTACTACAATGAGTTTTATTAAAAAGTCTGTATACATGCTTACTGTATACCATTACATTACAATCTTACAATAAACTGAATGTGCACACAACCATGAAATTAGAGGAAACTTAAAAGGAGTTTAAATTTTAAATTTAATTAAAATGTCCTTTAAAATCTAAAAATAATTTTAAATTTAAAAGGAAACTTTAATTCAACTTAAAACCAGCATGTGCTTCTATTTAGAAAGAAAGATTCCTCTGATACAGTCACTGCTGGCCACTGCTGGAGCTAGGGTGTTGAACTGGCAAAACAACTCTGACCGAATACRGCAACTCTCGCATTAGTGTTATTTCAGGAATGAAAAGCTTAAAATTGAAACATTTAAATGCAAATAAGGKTTTTTTTTAAGATTAAAGGAATCAAAAAGAGGTCATTTAGACTGCTATTCTTGATTGTGTACATACATACACACACATATGTATATTTATACACACATACATATATATGTGTGTATCTACTACAGCTTAATATGAAACCGTATCTTCCTCTCAAATACGTCTACTACATTATTACTGGATGTCTGTGGACATGTAGCTACCATAGTAAAATCCAGGGATTTTCAGATATTTTTGGATTGGGAAATGGAGAACAAATCCTTCTCAAGACTGCAAGAAGATCAGAGGGAAAGAGCAAGAGTACATTTAATTCCCAGACACACCATTAGTTGTTCAGTGACAAAAATCAATTCATTTAGAGATTCAGCATAAAAGAAATGAAATGTTACTTTTTTTCTTTTTTAGCAATGAACTGTCAAAATATTGCAAAGACATTTAAATATAAAGAAAGAGAAGAAACAGAAGATACAGGCACAGTCTCACTTCTCATAGAAATGTAACAATTTGTCCTGTATAAGAGGAAACAGCACCAAAAATCTTTTAGTTTATGGCATGCTTCTCTAATAGACACCAGAAGGAACAGAGAATGATTAGTTATAAGTCGTAAAGTCATTAGTTAAAGTCATAAAGGAAGAGTTTGGGTAAATTCTGTTATGAAGTGTAATGAAGACAAGAAAAACAACTTTTTTATTTGTAGCTTATTTGTAAGTTTATTTTATGAACTAGCTACATTTAAAATTTAAACTGTTTTGATTGACCTGGTGCAAAAGAATGTGGAATCTTTCTTCATTAGCGGAAGACAATTTCTAGGTAGACGTCCAGCAAAGTTAGTGGTTAATAATTCATAGCAAAATTGGATTAAATCTGAAATTGCAATAACCAGCCCAATCAGTAGCTAATTTCTGTTGTACTGAACTAGAAGGAGACCAAAGCACTGTAAAAATGAACCCTTTTGGAAATTCAGGTTTTTCTTGCAAAATGTTACATCAGATAATGTAAAATTAATAGGATAATTAAATACGTGGACCTTTGGAGGCAATTCTCGTGTGAAGTTTGATCCAGCAGAGCCACCAATACCTGTTGAAGCTTCAGACTACCTTGGCCCTCATGCTCATCACCTGGTGACAGCACAGACATGCAAGCATGTCCTGGTCTCAGATGAGGATGCTGATGGAGGGGAGCTCTCAGCAGTGTGGGGCAGGGTACTGGTGTCCAGCAGAACACCGGCCCCAGACGGGGTCCTGAGGGCCTCGGCGTCCTTCAGCCCCATTGGAGCCCGAGTCTTAGCCTGCACTTCGCTGAGTTTCCCTCCTGAAATACATGTGCTTACACTCACCATCGGATGTTGTTTCCAAAAGTAATACTGTGGTATAATGCAACACAAAACATTCTACAGAAATGCACTAGGGCAGCACTGACCTACACAGATTAAATGTGCCTGATGGAGCTTTTCTCTTTTGTGCGGAACTCAGTCTTCCCCTGCCCTTGGAGCTCTCGGGCTTATGCTAGCATTTGGAGTCTCTTTCAGTGCTTGAATTTCAGAGGGGGAAAAATTAAGGGAAAGCAAAGCTGCATCTGTGCTGACAGATCTGTACCCTGAGTGCATGGTATTCCATCAGACAGTGAGATATTTCTGTTCTGCGCACATTTCTGATCCAAATGGGCAGAGGAGAAAAGCTCTCAGTCTACCAAGGCCAAAGCATGGGGCAAACAGACAGAATGCAAGAAACTGTGGAAAATAACAATCTCATATGATAATTTTTTATTGAGTGTCGGATAGACAAATGCTCCTTCTCATTGTTAACAACCATTTATACCCAATAGCTTGGATATTTCCAAATAGGGAATCATGAAAATAAGATTATAATAAGAGGTTTTTACCTGAAAGCTTCACTTGACTCATAGCTTCCAATGAAAAAACAAGTTCAGAAACCAGGTAGAGTCTAAAATAAGTGGCATCCATCCAACAAGGATCATTTGTGAGGTGAGAGATCTCCCTGTCTATGATGGGCATACCCTGAGTTTATATCAATTTCAGAACGTAATGATGCAGGTCTCCTGCCAGCGCCACAGCAAAAAGAGGTCGTGTAACAATAAGACAAGTCTATTCTGTCCACAACAGGTTTCTCTTTCAAATTCTGGACAATAACTATATGAAAGAAAATAAATAATAACATGAGACACCTCCCAGTGTCTGGAGGAACTACAGGCAGCAATTTGGGATAACAGATTGATCTCATATGCCACTGATTTATATTTGAAATACAGCAAAGCACATTTAGAAGGAAACTATGGAAAGATTTATGGTTTCTTGAAAGGCAGGCTGTACTGCGTTCGGGCACTGTCATTCGGGAGGACAATGAGCAGAAATTACAAAGGGTCAGTGAGTTATTCAACACATAAGATGCACGTTTAGAAAGGAAATGGGAAAAGATGGCTCTGTTGTGTGGAAGTCTCTTCAAAAATTGACTATAATGTAAACATGAAATTTTTAAATGTAATATTGGAGCCTACCCTGTTTATGCCGAACAACAATTAAAAGAGCGAGCGACAATGCGAGACCATACAATGGACATGTAGAAGAGGCAGATGGCGATGTCTCTATTGCAGTCAGAATGGGTTAGTCTAATTTTTTAGAGGTCATCTCTAGTAACAAGTTGCACATCAAAGAAACTTCAAAAGCTGTTGCTGTTACACTAAAATAGGATGAGACAAAATGCTTGAAAGAGACTGCTGTGTCTGATGTACTAAAAAACATAAGGGAGCATGGAGTGAGCTCAGATAGTAAGATTGTATTTTTCAAAATTACGAACTCTAGTTTAATTTCCCCAGTGATATGATATTCTGGAGTGTCAGACTGAAGTTCAATGCACTGCTTCTTATTTTGGCTTCTTAAATTAAATATTTTGGTGTTAAGGAAAACTGTTCTGCAGGCTATAATTGCATGCAGTGAATAGTCTTGAATTAAGCAGCAGCTCGGCAAGGGCACTCTTCTGCCGCCATCAACACTGTTAAGCTGCTGTACAGTCTCTGGAACACGCCCAGCCCCATGGCAAGTGACGCTCTCACAAGCAAAGGGCAGGAGCGAGCCTGGCCTGGCAATTTTCCTGATAAGCACTTTAGGTGCTTTTTTGCCACCCTCTTTGTGAGGATAAGAGAATTTACATGGTGTGGACACAGACAATGCAGTGCCTGTTGGATGTGAAGCTAGCAAGCAGATGGTGCTCTAGTTTGAGTGTTAGCATAGGCACAGCCACTCTACTTCATGGGAACTAAATTACTTTACTATCTTTTATTTATCAATAGACTCCTCTTCTCCAAAGGTAGTAATTCTCCTTTCTACCCAATCTCCATAATGAAGTTAAACTCATAGCAGTTGTTCTCTGCCTGCAGTTTGGTCCTTCACATCCAGATCTGAAATTGGACTTGCATACTAGAAAACTTGTTTGCTTTCTTGAATGATTGTAGATGGTCTAATAAAAGATATTACTTCTCCCTAAAAAATATCGTTTTGCTATTATAAACAAGAAGAAGAAAATAAACTTTACTATAATATGGATAAAATTTTTCATAGAATAAGTGTTTTATACTGTTTGCAGATTGTGCTGTTCACCAGAAGCTAATAAAAGGACAAGAGAAACCAGCAGTACAATGCAAAGAAAGACGACCAGCTAAACATGGTCAAAAAAACACTATAGAAGGGGTAGACGCCTTTGAATTATGCCAGTAGCTAATCAGAGCTTTGTAAGTGCCTTTCTCAAAGATTCCAAGTTTGTGCTGAAATGTTATCAAAATTCTTCATATCACCAAATTCATCAAACACAAGCATATGCTTGGTGACCTCTATGTGCTTGAAAGCTTTGCAGAACAACATTGGCTAATGAATTGGAACATTCTTTTTAAATAAGAAAGTATATATAAGCAACAACTCTGTGGACCGAGGTAGTTACCAAAATTCAGGACATAATAATGGTAAGAAATCAGCTTGTGCAGGAATCCCCCAGCCTGCCATTTCAGTGAGATGAATCCCCTTCTCTTTGCACCCTGTAGGTCAAGCTCACAACTCCAGTTGCTGCCTCCAGCACAAAAAGCCTACCACTGGTGTCCTGTTTTCTGTTGAGGAAACCACAGCACAACTCCACCCTGACCGTGCACATCAGCTCTTGAGACCGTGACCTCTGCCTGAGACCCCTCACGGCACAGGGGGGCATCACTGCTGCCTACACGGAGACAGCGCCTTTGCAGAGAACGTGTCCCCCTTCCTCCTACTCCCCCATGCTGGTTGCCATGCAGCATACCTGGATAAAAGAGGGATTGTGATGCTACTAGAAATGATAGCACCATTCGTGAGACGCCTATCGCCTATCACAAACAATAGATGAGAGAGAGAAAACTTCACCTTATGTTAAAATGTAAGACTAAATCTGAAATAGGGTGTTATTTTCTGCTCTTGCCCCAGTAATAAGACATCACAGACTTTTCAAGCCTGATGGCATCTTAGTCCTAAACACTAATCTCATTCTGGGGACAACTATCACAATAAGAGAAGACACTGGATGAATTCTTAATAAGAGCTGTCAGAAGTCAGATTTTTCTGATTATGGTTTTAGCAAAAAAGCTGGACGTCTGTCAGTATTTCAGAAATCTAATCTCTAAGACTGTGCCAGAAGGAGCAAGTCCACATGAATGTATTAGATGCACAGTGGGAAATAAAAGACTGCATCGAAAAATACCTCAAATGGGAAATAAGTTCTTTTAATTCCTTCTATTTCCGTACTCAGAAGACACTCTTTGAAGTGATATCCCTCAGTAAACCCAAGTGAACAGACTGCATATGTAGGAAAGCTGCCATCAGCGAGGCAGCTAAATGCAAATTTATAATGTATATCTGTAAGGCTAACCACTAAAACCTATGTTTATTAAGAGTGGGTTTAATCTGCATACACTGACATCTGTAAGAGAAATGAACAAGTAACTTCTGAGCTCTGCAGCAGGGATTCAATCTCCAGACTTCTGAGTGAAGATGTTTTTTCTTTAGTCTGTTGTCAGAAGGATTTTTTTTTCCCCAAAGGATGCTATCTAATGCATCCTTTCCCTTTTGCTCTAGGACATTTATTATCCCCTAACTGTGCTGTTCAAGCTGCAAATCCCATTTGATGGTTTGGGGCTGGGAGGGAGTTGGAGTTTGATTTCTGACTTTGGTGGTTTCCTTAGTTCACTAAGATAAAATAGTGAAACTCTTAGAGCACATCAAAACTAGTACAAGCCCCGACAAGCTGTGTCCCTTCTGCTCTCCAGAACATTGCTCCTTTGTGAAGCTGCTGTTTTAAGAGACTGACTTTGTACAAGGCTTACACTTGGCAGGTAGACGTCTCTGGTAAATCATATGCCTCATTTTTATGAAAKGTATTACCTTCTTGATTTTGGCATCAATAAGGACATTGCAGGGGCAGTATCCCATGGCGTGTGCTCTCTACCACTACGGTTGTAAGAGTCAGTGAGTCTTTATGGGAACCTCCATGCAAAAACGGTCTTTGAACATTTATTTCCATGAGTGCCACTTATCTCTCTGCTGTTTTATGTTCTGGTTATTACAGTCTCTGAGCAGCTCCGTCTTTACTGCGCTTATTGCCACAGCACAGGCAGAGAGAGGCTGAGGCTGCGCCTGTGATGAAGGCACACAACACATTTGTAACCAGACATGTAGGCAGCTTGCTGCATCCACCCTCGACCCCAATTTGGAGCTGCCAGCCCAAGGACACCTGCAGTGGCTGGGCTGCCCATGTCCCTCGGCCCCACACCACAGGGCAGGGGCTGCCTCCGAGGCATTGCCGCAGGTCCCCGGGGTGGGGGAAGCGGGGGGAGCCCTGCCTGTCAAAGATATTGAAGAAATCAACTTCGCAGAGGATTTTCCTGATGTTGGATGAGGCAGTTGTATTTGCACAGAAATTCTTATTCCAGTTAAAGTTTTCAGTCTTCTTAGTGCCTTTGGATTATGTCCAACAGAAAATTTCTCCCAGTTTGTACATTCATTTTCAGGAAAGTTTCCAATACTTAAAGAGGCTGTGTTGAGTATTTATTTATGTCCTGGGTTTTATTTCACTTCTTTTCTTGAGTTGTTTATTTGTTGTTTCCCCAATAAAGTGGCTGGAACAGGCTAAGGTATGAATTGCAAAGTGTATGGCTAATCAACAGGTGCTTTGCATTAACAGGGACTATGTCTTTATGAGGTTTGAGCACTTAAAGTTTGCAAAGCTCCTTTGGGAAAGGAGTAATAAAAGTGCTGATCATCAGTACAGTTACGCCTGTTGCTTATTTTCCCCAGGTACCAAGTCTGTAAAAGAGAAACAAGTATTGTGGGGGAGAGGGGGGAATTTTCTCTCTAATTAAATATAAACCACTGTAAAGGTCAAAGTGGTGTGTTGCTGTGTCATCTTTTACAGAATGACTAAGGGATTTAAAACCTAATTTTTGTGACATGAAGAGAGAATGTCACATGAATCATTCCCTGCCAGCATGACTAGGAGCTGTACCAATCTAATCCATCATTGCTACAACCTTCAGAATGTCATTTTTCATAGTCTCTCATTTGATTAAATGAATTGAAAATTAATTGAAAACTAGAGGCATGCTTTACTGATCAAGAATGGAAGGGCAAGGCAAAACCACCTTCTGCTTCTACATCTGTTACCATCAATTCCATCAATAAATAGAAATAGATCAAAAATTGGTTTGAGATTTTCTGAGTTTGAGCACTTGGTTGAAAGATACAGTATTAATTACTTATGCATAGAGCAATCATTCCTGCAGTTGATCCAGCTGGTAGTAGGAATGAAAGAAAGCAGTGAAAGGTTTGTGTAGCATAGCATTTGTCTTTCAGGACGAGCAGTTTCAGAAATGCAAAGGGCTGGAGCAAGGGAAACAAGAAGATTGCACTACATTATGTCTCCTTTAATAATGCCACATGAAACCACAGGATAAAGCTTGATATGAAATATTTTTTAATCTGAATTTTATATCAAGAACATGGTTCAGAACTTACAAACTTACTCTGAGAAAACAAGAGTCTCTAGACCTAGCTCCCCCAGGCCTTAAAGATACCAGAGTCCACCACAACACGCACCACTTCCAGCTCCCTTTCCCTCCCTTCAGCTGCCACTGCTCCTTTAGTAGCTTAGCGTGGGGACTGGTCAAGGAGCATGCTTGATTGTAGACAGGCTGTTTCTGTTGCAGGCTCTTTCACAACAGATAAACAGCAGATGTGCTCTGAGCAAAACATCTGGATAGTTCAGAAATTGCTTTCTTCAAGTAATACCTTTTTAGCATCTCAAAAATGTAAAATATGAAAATAAATTGAAAATTTAGAGTTGTTATTACCATCTGCAGTGCCAGATCCTGTACTCACCTTCAAGTGCAGTGCAGTGGTGAATTCTCCAAGACAACTAAACGGATGTAGCTAGGGAGTAAGCGTTAGACCTGGTAGTAGGTGGTTTTAGGCTCAGGACCTAAAAGCATTACTCAACTACAAGAGAATAACTCCCAGTGAGTAATAAAATAAAGAAAAGACTACATGAGTGGGGAAAGCCATCGAGTACTTGCAGTAGTTCTGTGCTTTGCGACAATACTGAGGAAGGGGCTACTGTATGCTTCACACTACACTTTGTTTGCTAATTACACTTCAGTCACATTGAGAAAAAAGTGTTTTATTTCAGATGTGATTCTATGTGGCAGTTTCAATCCACACTGAAAGCTGTTGTGGGTAAAGACCTGTGAGTTGCTCAGTCCTGTGAGTTAATGTTAGTGCTTTGCTAAGCAAATATTTTGCTTTTAAATAGAATGAAAAAGAAAGATGATGAATATAAAGAGCATGTCACTCATTGGAAACAGTCACCTCCTGGTACTGCAAGCCCTGAGGATGCAATAAAGCTATATCAAGTCTTACATACTATGCATGAAATTAATTTAGTTCATCTTTCTTTCCTATCCCCCCTCAAGGCACTTGAACTTTTCCCAGCTGTGGTGATTTACAGTCATCTGTCTACAGGTGATGAGCTTGTTCCAGTATGTGGAGCCATGCAGCAGAGACACTGAAGTGTCATGTGGCTATGAGGCTTGCCTTCCAGCGAGGAGGCTCTCAGAGAAGCTGTGCTACCAAAGAAGACACAGCCTAATGGTGTGGACCTTACTCCTGACAGAGACTCAGGTGGAGCATCCTGTGACCCATCTGCATGTTTCTGCTGGACTAGGGGCCCGGCATGTGGAGCTGCACATGTTTCCCTGCTGTATCCCAGGATGGAGAAGCTGAGAGGTCCAAGCAGGCGCAACAGAACTTCATGAAGAAGGACTGACTTTTGGAAATTGCAAAGGATTTCTGCAGTTTAAAATTTAAAATTAGAGGAGATGGAACCTGTCAACTACATCAGCAGCTTCCCAGTGGTAGAGGAGCATACCCTGTTGGTAACATAGACAGCTAACAAGGAGTCCCAGACACATCTCAATTTCTCTCTGACACATGAGGCTMGATAGAAGAAAAAATAAGCCTTGACTTTTCTAGTTTTGAGGAACACATTCCTTAATTATAAAGGCATCAGTGTTTATCTGATTTTTCAGACAGAAAGAATCAACAGCTTCAAAGTGCAAACACCTACCCTTCTTTTCACTGGGTGAAAATTAAGATGCCAATGATAATACTGATAAATGTCAGCATTGTCAATTAATTTGATAATCCTCTAAATACATAAGAAATGAGAGGAAACATCTTATTATGGAGAGCGAAACTATCCACTTTGAATGAGTGACAGCTCACTTTCAGGAGACACTATTAATGTGTAGTCTTGCTGAAGGGGATTTGGGCTGATTTTGTTTCTTCATAGATCAGATCAACTTTCAGAAGCTGGGAAGATGTTGGGTTTGATAACTGCAGCTGGCACTGACTCAAGAGCAAATTAAGTTTATTATAAAAGAGTGTGACAATGTGATCTTGACTCCACAGATGTTGAAGGCATACCCTATGACCTGTTCAAAGGAATCATAGATCTCACGAAACCATTGCCAACAACAATTGATTATGTTTCTTCAGTGGATTGTTTCATGTATATCTAGATGAGAGGTTGATACTTATGCTCAAAACTCTGGGGACAGTTACTTAGGAAAAGCGAGTCTTTCCTAAACTCATAGCATAACTGAAGATTCAGAGCAAACTGAAGATTGCTTTAAGTTTGAAACTGATTTTTCAAGCACTTCATGCACTCTCTTGAGGCTTGATTCAACCTCTTTGTTTGGTACAAAGACCAGACTTCCCATGCATTTCTGTGTCTGTAAGTGAAAACCCTGCCTGAAGTTCTGTTGTGGTTTAACCCGGCAGGCAGTCAAACACCACACAGCCACTCGCTCACTCCCCCCTCCCCTCAGTGGGATGGGGGAGAGAATTGGAAAAAAAAGTAAAATTTGTGGATTGAGATAAAGACAGTTTAATAAAACAGAAAAGGAAGGGAAAATAATGATAATAATAATAATAATAATAATAATAATGATGATAGAATATACAAAATGAGTGATGCACAATGCAATTGCTCACCACCCGCTGAGCGATACCCAAGCAGCGATCGCTACTTCCTGGACCATGCCTCCTATTTATATATTGAGCATGATGTCACATGGTATGGAATACTCTGTTGGCCAGTTGGGCTAGCTGTCCCAGCTATGCTCCCTCCCAGCTTCTTGTGCACCTGGCAGAGCATGGGAAGCTGAAAAGTCCTTGACTAGCAGACTACTTAGCAACAAGTAAAAACATCAGTGTGTTATCAACATTCTTTTCATACTAAATCCAAAACACAGCACTAGGAAGAAAATTAACTCTATCCCAGMCAAAACCAGGACAAGTTCTCATCACCTCTCTCCACATGTGTTCAGAAAGCTCTGCTATGATTTCAAGGTCAGTGAAGTAAGGATACAGATGAGAAGTTGTTCACCTGTAATTTAGGTAGGCTGAAGATAACATTCAACAAGATTGCCACACTTCCTTCTAGATGCAAAAAACTCTCAGTAAGGAGAGCAAGGAATGATTTGTCTATGAGAAACATTAAATAATTTGAAAGAATGGTTCAGATCAAAGCCAAATCTTAAGATTTTATAGACAGAACTACCCTACTTGTAACAGGAGTGATAGTAACTAGACAGGTGTAACAACCATTTTCTTAATGAAGGCAGTGTTTAAAGTAGTATTCTGACAATTAATGTCAATAGGTTCAAGATTTCATCCCCAATGTCTAGCTGTTTATCAGTTATTTATTTGCTTACTTTCCTGTCCTTTCCTTTTTTCATGATCACAATTTTCTTTATCTTACACTTTATACTTTTTTTTTTGTCCTAGAGTAAAATGCTTTTTAACCATATAATATTATGGTATTTAATTCAATATAATTTTAACCTGCAGCATCCTCAATTTGTCATCCCCTTAATAGCCTCACCTGGGATGAAAGTGCAGATTCAAAAAAAAGACAGCCTCACTGATCGTGAGGGGAGACACTGAACTCCCGTGAGTAAGAAGGCATGTTGTATGTTCCTGTAGGTAGAAAAGAAGGGTACCATAGAGAGGTGACTAGTACAAAGCAGGGAAGGTACCTGCTTCATTTACAGTATTTGCAAAGGGAACACAAGGTGACATGAGGGATTCCTAACCACCCCTGAGCAGTCATGGAGCTCACGAGATCACATCCCTGATCCTCCCACAGAAAAGAAGAGGCCTGTGTTCGTTAGGCAGAGTCCAACCTTTATTTGAAACAAAAATCTCTTTAAATCTGAAGTTTTGAAGGCTCTTAATGTGGGCAGGTCTCAGCAGCACTGAATGCAAACTAGAATTTCTGATGTCATTTCTAGAACTTTTAGAATTATGGTGAGGTTGCCTGTAACAAATTCAGCCTCAACACATGAATCTCCTACAGCAAAAACTACTGTAGCTTTCTCTACAATAAAGTCAATATATTTAATTCTCCATGATGTAGCATCAAATGTATCAGAGCACATCAGGTCTCTTTAGAAGAGGAAATAAGCCTTCATCTCTGTCATTTTCAAATCAAAGTTTTGCCTTAATTTTACTGCAAAATATCATCTTTCTGTATAGAACTAGAAACTCTTCCTAACTGGATGAGTAATCAAAGCTGCAAAAGGCTTATGCTTGGGTGGCTAATCAGAGCTGCAGACTGTCTGGTTGCTTAGAGCTAGACATGCTTTCATGTTCAGCTGTATAATTAAAATTGAATGTTTTCCTGTGGAAAATGAGATACTCAGGGCCTAATTTGAAAAATATTTAAGTATTAGCAGCTTGAAGACTCTGTCAAGCTAGAGAGGAAGAAATAAAGAGCCCCATAAGTATCTAGGCTTTGAATTAGGTTTTGTTTTCCCCCATGAGAAGCTTAGCTTTTCAAAGTAATCAAAATTGGGGGAAGATGTCTCTTAAACAGTGATGGTGCTATGCAGACATTCTGTCTGTTTCAGCCAGGAAAGATTAAAAATAAATCCATATGATCAGGTGCACCTGTTTCAGTCACAGTAAATAGCAGAGTATGGAGGACTTAGTAATTTTTATCATCAGAGCCTGGTACTTGTGAAGTGCTTTTCAATTCTGAGTCTTCTGCAAGTACTAATTTATCATCAGAATACTCTTGGGAGGCAGGTATTAAGGTTATACTATAGGCAGGGCTCTAAAAGTGGCTTCCTTTCAGAGTCTGAGCATATATGACTCCAGAGCGATCTCCCTCTGATTCTCACACTGGTGGAGTCCGCAGTCCTGAGGGATGGGTGAGGCGAAGAGTAAAGTCAGGACCCTGAATTTTAGGAAAGCAAAATTCCAAGACAGGAACTGGGGGAGCAAAGTCCCTCCCACTGTAAGAGAAGATCAGGTTCATGACCACCTGAGGAACCTGAACATACATAATTCTATGGGACCTGACGAGATGCATCCCAGAGTACTGAGGGAATTGGCTGATGTATTTGCCAAGCCATTCTCCATSATATTTGAAAAGTCACGGCAGTCAGCTGAAGTCTCCAGTGACTGGAAGAAGGGAAACATTGCACCCATTTTTAAAAAGGGTAGAAAGGAGGACCCTGGGAACTACTGACCTGTCAGCCTCACCTCTGTGCCTGAGAAGATCATGGAACAGATCCTCCTGGAAGCTATGCTAAGGCAGAAGGAGGACAGGGAGGTGATTCGAGACAGTCAGCATGGATTCACCAAGGGCAAGTCCTATCTCCCTAACCTAATGGCCTTCTATGATGGAGTGACTACATCAGTGGACAAGGGAAGAGCTACGGATGTCATTGTAAGGCCTTTGACACAGTCCCCCACAACATCCTTCTCTCTAAATTGGAGAGCTATGGATTTGATGGGTGGACTGGCCAGTGGGTGAGGAATTGGTTGGATGGTTGCATCCAGAGGGTAGTGGTCAACAGCTCAATGTCCAGATGGAGGTTGGTGACGAGTGGTGTCCCGCAGGGGTCCGTACTGGGACCAGTATCTTCATCAGTGACATAGACGGTGGGATCGAGTGCACCCTCAGCAAGTTTGCAGATGACACCAAGCTGAGTGGTGTGGTTGACATGCCTGAGGGATGGGATGCCATCCAGAGGGACCTGGACAGGCTGGAGAAGTGGGCCCATGTGAACCTCATGAGGTTCAACAAGGCCAAATGCAAGGTCCTGCACCTGGGTCGGGGCAACCCCCAGTATCAATACAGGCTGGGCGATGAAGGGATTGAGAGCAGCCCTGCCGAGGACTTGGGGGTACTGGTGGATGAAAAACKGGACATGAGCCAGCAATGTGCACTCGCAGCCCAGAAAGCCAACCGTATCCTGGGCTGCATCACAAGAAGCRTGGCCAGCAGGTCGAGGGAGGTGATTCTGCCCCTCTCCTCTGCTCTGGTGAGACCCCACCTGGAGTACTGCGTCCAGCTCTGGAGCCCTCAGCACAAGAAAGACATGGGCCTGTTGGAGTGGGTCCAGAGGAGGGCCACGAAGATGATCAGGGGGATGGAACGCCTCTCCTATGAAGAAAGGSTGAGAGAGTTGGGGTTGTTCAGCCTGGAGAAGAGAAGGCTCCAGGGACACCTTATTGTGGCCTTTCAGTACTTAAAGGGGGCTTGTAAGAAAGATGGGGACAAACTTTTTAGCAGGGCCTGTTGCAACAGGACAAGGGGGAATGGTTTTAAACTAAAAGAGGGTAGATTTACACTAGATATAAGGAAGAATTTTTTTACACTGAGGGTGGTGAAACACTGGCACAGGTTGCCCAGAGAGGTGGTAGATGCCCCATCCCTGGAAACATTCAAGGTCAGGTTGGACGGGGCTCTGAGCAACCTGATCTAGATGAAGATGTCCCTGCTCATCGCAGGGGCGATTGCACTACATGACCTTTAAAGGTCCCTTCCAACCCAAACTATTCTATGATTCTATGATTCTGTATCCTGTCCCTTCCAACCCAAACTATTCTATGATTCTATGATTCTGTATCCTCATCAGCCAGCTAAGGAATTACATTCTAGAAGAAACAACATAATATAATACAAAATTCATTGAAAAACATCTTCCCTAGTGAGTAATCTTCAGTGTCTCAGTGACATTAGGAATGCCTCAGCTAAAACACTGTGTCTGCTTTTGGATGCTGAACTTTAAGAAAGTTGTAGACAAACTAAGAACCTCAAGTAGATAGTTAACAATGACAAGAGCTTAAAAACCAGGGACCTATAAGGAGAGGTTGAAGGATTTGAGATGTGGTGTAGAAAAAGTTAGACTGAAAGATGACAAGATAATTATCTTCCTATCTACAGGGATCTGATCACACTCTATGGGGTGCTAGCATCAGAGGGTGCTGCACATGACAAAAATTATCCTCATTTGCATCAGAGATCCTCTAAGCGAGCTATTTTGGAGCATAATTTTCAAGTTGACAAAACACTGGAACAGACCAGCAAGGAGGATTTTAAATCTCCCGCACCAGAGATTAAATATGCATCTGCAAGAGACTGTATATATACTCAGGAGTAGCTATACTCAGTCTTATAGTATTGGGATTTTCAGCTGTAAGCTTAATCTGATATCCTGTGGCATGAGCTCTAGAGAATTTATTAAAATAGACCAAGTTACTCTGAGGGAAGGCTGTTTGCATTTACATTTTTTTTTCCAGCCATTTTTATTCCTTCACATGTGGCACCAAGCAGCCTTATTTGGCTTGGGAATCAGTCTAGCTATAACGTGCTTTGTGTCTACATTATTAAGCACTATGACATAACAGGAGCTCCTGTTGACCTGATATTCATATTGCATGAGAGCTTCCTTTGGACTAGCTCTAGTCTGGTCCCATGGACTGAAYGCCCAATAGCAGTTCAAGCACATCACATGAGCTCCTGTAGCACAGATGTGCTACAGATCCAAAAGAAACCAATTTTGCCCTTTCCGAGATCACTCCATGGTGCGAACCAGCCTGCAGTAAATGGGGATAACCAAGAGATTCACTTCAGAAGACCCAAAACATTAATGTAGTTGCACATTTGTTAATTCAGGCTGGCTCTAGTCTATGAATCTCTATACTGTACAGACACCAGTAAAGATTCATGAAATCTGCAAGCTTTGAAACTGCTCCATGTTGGATTGATGCACATATTTGACATGCACATATTTGACATTACGGTTATTCTGCAAGTCACTTTCATTAATACTATGACCATAAGTATGACCACAAAAGCTCAGCTAAAAGTAGAAGTCATTTTTGCTTGGCTGGAGACCAAAATTTACCAACTATAACCATAGAGGAGCTCCCTTACATTTCTGCTCAGTTGATAACATTGCTTTCAAAGAAGACAAAGCATCATAAAGACAGAAAAAAAATTAAACTACTAATAAATCTGGCAAGATCAGATTTATTCCTTTGGGTTCAAAAGCCATTGGTGAACAAGTATTTGAACTATTTAGATAGAAAATAAATATAAATGAAAGCAAATATAAATGAATTCTCAGTTACATTTCAGTTACGCTGTAAAAAGAGAAAACCACAGGTAATTAAGTCAAATATAGATGTTAACTCATGCACTTTAAAAAACAAAGGGAGTAGCTAAAAGAGTTTTAGTTTGGATCAGAATTTCCCTTAGAGGTAAATCTCCCAATTGTCTTCACAATGGTTTGCATCCTGGAGGTTTTGGACCGTGGAATCTAGATCCCTTTTGGATAAAACTAACCTGGAAACTGTGCTCCAGTAGCAATCCTAATAAACTGCAAGCACTACCGGGCTGACCCAAGGCTGCCAAGAATGCTAGTCCAAAATAAAATAATGAATAAATGAATATGCATTTATTTATTGATTGATTTATTTATTCAGGTCCAAATGGGCCTTTTTTCCTTCAATACCAAAAGAACCTCACACGTTAGCAGAAAGAATCCTAAAATAGCACTTCTGAACGTCTAATTTAGATCTATCTAATCTGCACAGAGTTTTACTATCTCAGTTCGTGTCTTAACAGGAAGTGCACTCTACAAAGTCCTTTATTACCTGAGTCACATTCATCTGCTTGGTTCATCACATCCAAGTATTCTGCATGCTGGGGTGCTCATTGAAATGTGTTGCTGATAGAAGATGCAGAAGGAGAAAAACACAGCTGGTGTCCTGTTAAGTGCGTAGCTGCATCTAGATCAAAGCACCTTTGAAGCACAGCACAACAGCAACCTGTCAAACAGATGATGTCAATTATATTTGGAACATTGGGAGTTTGGGGCTCAAATCTTATAAAATGTTGGGATGATGTTGGATGACACTGCTGCTGGATCAGCCAATATCTAGTGTAATATAGCATTAACATAAAATTCATTATTGCAAATATACTATGACCCTGTAATGCAGTTTATAACAGTATCTTTATTGTAAACAATGTTTTTCTCACCCTCAGCAATCATGCACAACAGGAAATTAAACAATATTATCTCCTGGTACTTCTCTGCCTATTTGCCTGTTAATTGAACAGTCAACCATAGATGCTTGCAGTTTTGTCTTCAAGTCTGCACCTGAGGTGTTCTCCATTAACTACCACTGCCACGTGCTTAAAATATGATGAGTTTGAGGGTAAAGAAAAAAAAGGAAAAAGTAAGAAAATATTTGGTAACATCATGGAAGGCTCCAACCAGCAGTTGAGGTCATTTATCCAAGAGGTAGGCAAAAGTATAGATAAGCTTCAAGTTTGGGCTGGTGAAAAGGTTGTAAGGAGGTCCATAACTAGGAAACATGTGTGAGAGAAGAAGCGCTTGTTGAAACAAGAAGCCCATACCAGAATAGAGTAAAGATGGGTAGGGATGGGTAGTGTTGGAAGCATTCTCCATCTGTTGTTTCAGTTCATTCCTTCTACTACACCCTCCTATGAACTCTTCTCTTTCTGTCTCTACTTTCCTCTATTTTTCCATTCTCTGGAAAAATTCTATCATTGTGAAAATATTAGACTGCTGCAAGGATCCCTTGCTTTCCAATGCTGGAAACAAATCTTTCCAACATGGAGCAAGAATTCACCTCTGGTCTTCCACCACTTCGAGTAATACCTTAGGGTTCTTCATAAGGCTTTCAAGAGGAAAGACAGGTCACAGTTGTTTTGTGATAAGCCAAAAGCTCCAAGTGTATCGAACTGTTTTCACTATTTAGAAATTAAAGTGTGTTGTTGGCTTTTTCTTTTATGTGTATGTGGGGTTTATAGAATTTTTTTCCATTTTCACCTATGTATAAATATTCAGGGAAATTCCCTTCTCTGCAATTTTTAAAAATCATAAATATTTATGAATTTTCTCAAATAAACCCCACATTTAGGTAATGAAGTTGTTGTCTTCCTCTGGCCTACAGACAAAAAAAATTCTCTGGCACACATTTTACAAATACAGAAATTCCTGGAGGCATACCAAAGCCATGCAACAATTCTTGTGGTGATTGTACATGATCTTCCATACGCCCACACACTCTTACTCAGTGCCCTACAAGAAAAGTCCTTCTATCCCTGACATTTCCCACAAAGAGAAATCATCCACATCACTAAAATACTAAGAAATCACTAAAAACAGTGAAAGCAACCACAGTGCATTTATTAAGTACTGTCATTTCTCTGCCAGTGGACCACTCTCCATTATATTAAAAATTAATATAATATACAGAATATAATGCAATTTCAACTTATAGCAATAAAAAACCTATCATGTTCCAACAACTATGCTTTTACTGTGCTTCTGTGCACCATAAGACACAGTGATTTATAAGAATGTAAGAAGGCACATGTCCAAAACCATAGGCTTTTCCTCAAAGCAGAAGGCAAGGGATCTGTGATAACATGCTCTCGTTAACTGTGATCAAACAGTTAGCCACTGTCAGGGGTTTTAAAGAATTCTGAAAGTTTCTGAACTTTAACCCTTCTCAGTGATTCTCCCTCTCTTGCTGTCACTGATGATCTCCACAACACAGCCTGCAGGCTTCATTTAAGCAGGTATCATTCAGTTACCTTAAGCTGCACAGTTAGTATCCATCAACAGCTCTTCATTCTCCTGACACAGCATCATATTTTCATGCTTCATCTAGAACAGTGATAACTGGGTGGACACTGAATGATCACTGTGGAGTTTGTTTTGTGTCCTTCATGAATTTCTACAGTTGTGGAAATTGCACTTTCATAGTACAGACAACTTAACTGTAAGCAGTACAATTTTCTAAATGAAGCATTTGTTATGCATGCTTTGTCAACTTCTATAACCATAATTTCTAAGAAGAAGCAGAATTACTCAAGGTGGTAGACCATAACCCTGTATCTCTCCAGGCCATCCCAGTAGCCCACTAGAGAGCCACCCTCCTACTCTTAGAAAAAAATAGGTCTGATTTCCTGAAAACCATAGTAGCAGGCACTTTTCCAGACACTGTGGTAAATACAACGGGACAGTCTACAGACTAGCAGAGCACTGTAGAGCAGATGGGGTAGGGATTCTCTAGATAATCCTGTGCATTGAAGCCATCAATAAACTCCCAAGGACTGACAAACCTTGAATACATAGTGGTGATACTCATTGTTGTTTAAAAGGTATTTGAGAGAAACTCTTTGATGGTTTCCAGGAGAATGCACTTGACACCCTGAAGTTGGATTCAATCATCCCAGATCTGCAACATAGGCAGCAGCCGGGTGCTGGCTCCCTGGGGTCCACTGGCTCAGGAGGCGGAGGGCTGGGGCGCCCAGCCTGGGCTCCCCAAGTCTCTCCCAGTGAGCAGGGCACTGGAGCAAGATCTGCCCCTGAGAGCAGGCTTACAGACAGCAGCACTAGCACCATGTGTGTACCGATTTCATTACTGCATTCCTTCACGGGACAGAATAAACGCACAGGAGTGATGTGAGGTAAGCATTTCAAGCCACAGTGCAAGTTTTGTTTGTCATGGTGACCAACATTGTACTGGGCCCTGGGGAAATAGTCCTGAACATTTTCCTGTCATCTCTGGACATGTTAAGACACCTTTGTGATTTGCAATTGACTCTTTGTGAATTGCAAGGGACTCAAGTGCACTTGAGACCCAAAACAGGTTCACCAGGCAGGGTGGAGACGTATGGGGAAAGGGATCTCCAGGAAAGACCAGATTTAAAGCACTTCGATGCATCATCCAAGACCTGTAGGGGGAAGCAGACAATATCCAGAACTGAAGTGACAGAAAACAGATATGAGCAGCAGGGAGGGAAAAAAAAAAACAACCCACCAACAGGCAACTGGGTCAGGACGTGAAAAGGCAGAGGTTTAATTAACTTCAGAGCTAGATAATTAGCTAGATTTTTAGCCATTATAATTTAGAGTGTAATTTGTGATGTCTTCCTGTCATCATCGCTGAAAGCGAGCCTGGACAAAACCACTCTCTCACTCAGTAGATAAAGGCAAGCTATCTAAACGAACAAGGAGTGCTTGGGTGCTTCAGCATGCGTTTCCTCTTCATTACATTTAGCCAAGCACTAATGAAAGCAGAGGTACTTTTGTTATCTAGTCTGAAAATCCTCTTGCATTTCAGATACGCCAGCATATACAGAGGGGGGACAGAGTTACATCTATATGACGGTGCTTCTGCCCATGTAAATTATTCCCCTTTTTGTACTCAGTGTTGCAGAGCATGTGCGTGTCCCTGCCCGGCTGCATTCGCTCCCGAATATGCGCTAACATATGGGCACGAAAGGTGTGTTTCATGCAGGGAGATCCACCTCCCAGGCTAGACTGGGCCTCAGGGTATCTTACCAACTGTTGAATTTCTAAGATTTCCACATTACAGGCTGATATTCAAGGCCAGTTATAGCTAATCTGCACCATCATCCTTTTTAAAACTCTCCTCCAGTATAAATCCATATTGTTCAACAGCCTGGTATCCTTTCCATCCTCATGCACTTGCACGCTGTCTCTGCAATTCAGTCACACTCAGGACTGGGCACAGATTGTGCCCCTTTGTTTTTAAGGATCTAGTTAATGATACGCACACTCCTGGAAACAAATTGTTCCACAGATATTAAGGGTAAGGAAATCAGTCTTGTTTCCTAGAATTTTTTTTTCAGGGACTTCCTGATACTGGTGTGAAAGAAAAGTAGCTCTGACTGATGCCTTTGCCTCCGCTGTGGTATTCCTAGGGTTTCTTTCCTCTTCCCAGCAGCTTATTTTTATGAAATTTGTAGAAATCTTATTTTGTGAAGTTCTTCATGTCTCTGTTGAATTGGTTAGAAATCAGTCAACAATAGAAAACCAGGCAAAAATTAAACTAACTTTTCATTCAGTAAGAATGTACATTTTTAAATTTAGCTGAGAGCATAATCAAGCTGAGACCACCCTTTATGCTTCTTGAAGAATATTTATCTCCCAAAAATTCAATGAGCAACAATTGCAAATGGTACTTGAAAGCCAAGTCTTATCAAAGGATCAAAGATTTCTGTCATAGACAATGAATGGCTAGTGTGCAACACACTTGGTATAGTCTTTGTGTCACTGAGCACACCACAGAAAACATGTCAATTTTCTTTTGGGGAGAAAAAGATGAAAAAAGGAGAGAGAGAATAAACCAGGTGGATGAGATCCATCTTTTTTGATGTAGCAAGAGAAAAATCTGTCAACTTGAGCCTTTCCAAGAGTCACAGAAAGAGGGCTAATAGGTTTTATTCCTATAGATGTGATACTTCTAGGACGTAAAAGATCTCCTCTCTTTTGTTCTTCTTCTCAGGTTCGGATTGATCTTTTTTTACTTCTCCTTTCAAGTCCTTCTAGTAATCCACCACAGGTGGAAAGCTCCCCAGGCAGACAAAGCTATTTGGATGAATACTGAGCTGAAGGTGAGCTCTCCTGAGTTGGTTTGCTGCCGGTAAAGGCACAAGAAAACCACAAAAACTGTGTCTCAGTTTTGACTGCCTTCAATATTTTGTTTTGCTCTGGCAGTAGCAAAGGAAAATTCTCTTCTACCAGAGGATTATCCCTCTGAATGAATCCACACCTGCTGGTCTCTGGGTGAGGGTGCCAGAGGGCAGGACGGAGCTGGGAGGGAAGTCTCTGGCTCCGCAGCAAACGGCAGCAGGCACGGGTCAGATCCATGCATGGAGCCCAACACACTGAAAAAGAGAGCTTTCCAGAAGAACTGCATTTTCAGCTTGTCGTGGTTTAACCCCAGCCAGCAACTAAGCACCACRCAGCCGCTCGCTCACTCCCCCCACGGTGGGATGGGGGAGAGAATCGGAAGGGTAAAAGTGAGAAAACTCCTGGGTTGAGATAAAGACAGTTTAATAGGGAAAGCAAAAGCCGCGCACGCAAGCAAAGCAAAACAAGGAATTCATTCACTACTTCCCATCGGCAGGCAGGTGTTCGGCCATCTCCAGGAAAGCAGGGCTCCATCACGCGTAACGGTGACTTGGGAAGACAAACGCCATCACTCCGAACGTCCCCACCTTCCTTCTTCTTCCCCCAGCTTTATATACTGAGCATGACGTCACATGGTATGGAATACCCCATTGGACAGTTGGGTTAGCTGTCCTGGCTATGCTCCCTCCCAGCTTCTTGTGCACCTGGCAGAGCATGGGAAGCTGAAAAGTCCTTGACTAGTAGACTACTTAGCAACAACTAAAAACATCAGTGTGTTATCAACATTCTTCTCGCACTAAATCCAAAACATAGCACTATACCAACTACTAGGAAAAAAAAATTAACTCTATCCCAGCTGAAACCAGGACACAGCTTTCAAACTGAATGCAAAAATTTTTAAAAGCACTATTCAACTCATCTCAGAGCAGACCTTAGCTGAGACATTCCAGGGCTTTCTAGGAGAACATCGCCATTTCTTTTCAGCTACTTAACTGAGGAGCAATCATAAAGAAACACCTAAATCCAAATCCCCGAAGGAGAACCAGGTGGGATGGAGGGTCTCCAGCCCCCATTCATGACATAAATTTTATTATGTCTTCAGTTACGGTGGAGTTGGGTATTCTCCACAAGAACAGTGGCTTCACTAAGAAATGTTTGATACTGTAACTCAAATGCCTTTTTAAATGCAGTTTACTGAGAAAGCAAACCACTAATTTACTTCTCATGGTGTTTGTCAAACAGCCCTTCCTCTTTCTTTCATATATGGCTGCAGTGATGAGCTCCAGGGCTCATCTGTTAATGATGCTGGCCTATAGCCAGTTCCTCAGCTCTCCTTTTGCCTTATCCTAGAAAGACTAAATCTGACCATAAATGAGTAAATCTCAGGAAGAAGAAATCTTAGCAGCTGCAAAGTGCCGTAATCTGGCACAAAACCCTGTGCAAGGTCTGTCTGAGCCAGCATATGTCAGGGAAAAGGCAACTCATACCTCCATTTCTCCAGCTGACTCACTAGCACCTAGGCATTGCTCATCTCAGTCAATGCCAGAGCAGCCTGAAAACCAGCAGACTTTAGCATTTCCCCTTGGGATCATTTTGTAATCCTGTGTCAATAGTATCTGAGCCCAAGAGAAAATCCAGCCCAATACAATTTAGCATGAGAGATGGCCAAACAGGTGTATGGCTCCTTTTCTCCCTTCTCTCCACCCATGCCACCAGAGAAACTTGTCACGGTTCCACATACCTGTGTTTAAAACCTAAAAACAAGAGAAGAAAAAAGAAAACTCTGCCAAATAAGACACCAATTTCTTATTTATCAGCAAGCACCATAAATAAGTGGCTGTGCATAAATAGGAACTAATAAATCCTCTAGTTTAAACAGCCAATTGGCAAAACTAGAATGTAGTGTAAAGCTGTAATTCATCCTACATATTAATCCTCAATAAGTGGTAGCTAAGTCATTTCTATCTGTATGTAGAGCTAAGTGTACAGAGTACTTTACAAAGACACGGATCCCAAACAGCTGATGATGTGAAGGCCTGAACTTGCCAATATTTACTTTCTGGCATGCAAGCGAAAACCAGACAAAAGCCCTAGCAGCAAAAAGAAGTGAGATCCACATGGAGAGTATGAATTGAACCAAGTAGTTGATGATTTATGTCATATCCTTACCAGAAAGAGCTTTCTACCCGTATTGGATCTTGACCTATGTTTTCACGCTGCTAACCTGAAGATTTCTAATGGATTTTGAGTCTTTACAGTTTGTTGTGGAGATCACTGGGTTATTAAGTTTCTGGGCTTCAGGGTCAACAAAGCAGTTCAAAAAATTAAGCTGTCTAGTAATGCCATGAGCAGAAAAATTAAGGTAGAGATCTTCACAAAGAACCTCTTTCAGCTTCCTTACTCCCATTTAAATCTTTATTGACTGACCAAAGCTCCTTGAATTTTGAGGGCATCACATCTTAATTGTGTCTTTTTTTCCCCTGACTTGCTGCAGTCCCTGTTGGATGATTTACAAGAAGTGGCTGCCTTTGAGGTGGAGCCAGACACATCTCTCTCTCTCTTGATTACAGTAAAATTCAGAACTCGGTATAGAACCATGCTGTGACACTCAGCCTGACTAGTAACTCCTCAGCTGGCAATGCACATTGCCAAGCAGCTGGAATGATGACAAAAAAAAAAAAAAAGCAAGCAGCTGTCTGCTGGCTAGCCCTTAACAAGGAGATGACATCTGGACAGGGTGGCCACAGGGTACGTTTTTGCAGACAGGACAACTAAGAACTTGATGCAAAAGAACACAGGTAGAGAGGGAAGTCATGATGGATATGTGGAGCTGTTTCATCTGCAGATAAATGCATCCCGTATCCCCTCCCCAAGAGAGAAAACAAAAAATTAGAATTCCAGATGATGTACATGCGTAAAAAAGTGCTTGTGAACACAAGTTGTTGACAATCACATCAGCAATGGGGTGGAGAAATGGGTTCGGACTAGAACCCATTCTTCACATGGATGTCTTCTGTTTTTTCAGGTCTGTAGGATACTAGAGGTAGTAGACATACCTCAACCTACAGGATTTGCCTTAGTAAACATGGACTTGTTCTTGAAACTAATGCTGGTCTTGAGCATCAGAGATGTAGGGACATTTAGGGAGATTCTCTGCAATATGACCAAAAGAAGGTGTTTCACAATTATCTGAAGCAGTAGACACCTAGGAACTTGAAGTACACGAGTGTATAGCCTTTATCCACTAAATTAAGCTATTCTTTCCCAGCCTGGAGCAGAGGGGGAAGGGAAATAATACATGTTAGTATATACAATCAGTGTGTGTTCAGTAACAACAGCAAGCAGAACCAGCAGGCTGCTACTAATACACGAGTTAATCTAGATTTCAAACCACATGGACATCTCCATGATCTCACTTAGGCAACAGACTTTCTAAGTTTGAAATACATTATAGCATGGCCACAGTTCTGGCTTGCAATTGGAGATTTTCTGGAGACCAGGACATTTTAGTTTATAGTAATACCAGAACAAAATTTTACATAGAAAGTCAGATTCTATAAAGCTGGTACAATAAAAATGAGTAAGCTTGAAAAAAGCCTCAACAATTTCTGCATCAGAGAACAATGTTTCAACAACAATACAGAGGGAAATGAAAGGAAAAGAAATATGTAACTATGATGAGAATCATGGAGAAAGGAAAGAAAGAGGAAGGAGCACTGAAAGAGAAGATAACTCTAAATTGTCCTTTAACATAGGTTCCTTGTGGTAAGAGCCCAGACAAATTCCTATGACTCCAGCAACACACAAACAGGGCAAGACCACTCGTTATCTGTGAGGGCATGTTCCTGGACACATTTTATGTTAGGGCTGCCAAGGTAACAGGATGAAAAGGGATGATCAGGGTTGGAAGGGTAACATATGTAAGATCTAACAACTGGCAGCTCCCAAGGCACATGAGAGAAAGCCTTCCGCTGACGGCACCAGAACACCAGCCGGTGTGAGGTGTTACACACAGGTACAGCTGTTTAACTGCACCTTTTTCTCATTAAGAAGTCAGCATTCATTCCTATGGCAAAGCTTTACTCATTCCTGCCACTGCAAAGAACACCAGCCCCAATGGACCTACAGTTTAACACCACAAACCCTCAGCCTTTGGCTCCCTTCCCATGCATTTTGGGAGTACAGTCGCATCAGTAGCTCTGCTGGAGTTGTTCACCAGGGGCAAGATTCTGGCTCTTCAAGTGAAAACATTTCCTCCTGGAAGATAAAAATAAGAGTTACAGAAAACAACCCAAGAAACCAGTGTAAAAATGCTCACTGACTTAATGTTCTGGTGCCTGGTTTGAATGCAAACACGGAGCAAACTTAGAAGCAGTAACAAAAGGTGAAGAGCCATTCCAGAGCTTCACAGAAAACGGGAAACAGAGCTTAAAAAAACAGTTGAGGAACACGTGGATAAAACATGCATTTCTTAAAATCCTCCTGCACTTTAAGTTAAATCAGCTATAAGTTATAAAATATAAGCTCTATAAAACTAAAGCAATTAAAAATACAAACTTCTTGTCAGCATATTGTTGTGCTGAAATACAGAGTTTTCTCTGCAGAGGGATCAAAAAACCGTATTGCCACAGATTCACAGCAGCCAGGGTTATTCCTTTGTTAGAAAAGAAACACACGGATGCTCAGACAGGACACTTCCAGTTGCTTCGCTTAGGCTTACTTTCTCGATGAGGGATGTTGATAGAGACAAGAGCTGACAAATCGCAGGCTGAGTTTTGCTTTCAGAGGCACGATAGGAGCTGCTTGGCAGGAGGTGGCTCTGTGTTTGCTTTCAGGCTGGGTGCCAGCCCTGGGAGAGCCCCTCGGGCTGCCTTTCTGCTTCAGCCCGGCAAGGCAGCCTGGGGCCAGGGCAGACCTCCGCAGCGCCCCTCCACGCGTCCGGCTAGACCAACGTCGGGCCTCCACGCTACTTGTGGAAAATAATTTCACTGATATCTCATCAATACGTTTACTAAAGCTGTTGGTTTGGGTTACTGAATGCTGCTGGTTGTCAGTTAATTTTATTTAACTAAAATCTGATTATATTTCCTTATAAGTTTAGTGATACTACTCTCACATGAATATGATGTGATTTTTAATATTCCTTCAGAATAAATCTAAATAAACAATGTGATGCAGTATTACTGTTTACCATGTGTGTTACCATGTGTGTTTTCCTTTCTAGGAAAGCACAATATTAAGAAGTCCAGTTCACGTGGGTTAGGGCACGCAGGCCTTGAAAAGCCTCGGCTGAAGTGAAAACAGCACGCTACCACGCAGCTTTGCCGGGTCATTTATGTTCTGTATGGAGATAGCTGGAATATTCTTCATACAGCTCCCACCATGGTGCTGTAACAAACAATTTCAACATTTCCCCCCAGGGAGAACATTAGCCCCGACAGTAGAGTCAACCACATCCCTCATAAGGTGCCTGGAGAGGATAACTGGTCACGGGATTTTGGGGACAGTGGCCACCACAGAGCACGTTAGGCAGAAGGAAGAATCAAGTTTTCAATCTACTTTTTTCTGGCTTGAAGAGAAGGAAAAAAAAAAAAAAAAGATGCTAGAAGAATGCCCAAATCCCATCTAAATGATCTTCTGGCACGCCCCTGTTGCTATGGATGGGTGTCCTGAAAAGACAGCTCCAAACATCTGTGCTTTGAACTTACCTTCGTGCATAGCTCCCAGTGCATTTCTTTTCTGATAAAAGTTTGTTTTTTCTGCCAAAGAAAAGACACAGAGGAAAGGAAGGAAGCTTGTATAAAAACCTTTCTCTCTTTTATAAAGGGAGAAAGCRTGTATTTTGAAGTCCATGAGTAAGAGTGGTGGCTCTAAAGGAATCTCTGAATGAAACTGCTTCGGTAATTAAAGAAGTTAATGTTGATGTTAATAGAATATTTCTAGAGTCTAAGAAAAAACCTGCAAACTCCAGGAAACAGATACTTTCTAACTCACTACAGGGCAGCACCAACATATTAAAAAAAAAAAGCTCCTTTTAATCTTATTTGTATTTCAGTCTTAGTAGAAGTCCAGACTTTTTTCCTTTTTCTTTTTAAAGTCTTTTTTAAGGGCTGCTTCTCTGAATTTTTAAGCTGGATGCTGGCTTGTTTTTTGACTTTGAAATGTTTGTTTATTGATTCAGCTAGCTTCAGCATGTGAACATCTGAACCCCAGCAGGCTCATATCTATCAATGCTTAGAGTTATTAATTTCCCTAACCAGTACAGCCATTTGAAACCCACTGCCATATGGCTCACTTCTCTCCTCATCTTCTCTGCATGTTTTCATACATAGAAACACATATGATACTCAATTTATTTAAAATACACCCTCAGCTTTCTCTGAATGTATTTCTCAGTTGGCAGCAATCATATATCCTGTTTCCTCTCAAGTATTTTAATGGGAAAAATTCAAAACAACTTGAAAACAACACACCTTCCTTGACCTGGCTTTTGAAGAGCCTCTCTGAATTTTGGTTCTGTGCTGTCATCACAGGAACTCTAACCCATGCCACAGCTGAAGGCAGAAAAGTTTCCTCCATTAAAATAGAGAAGGAAGAGAGAGCTGGCCCAGAAAGGACGTGAAAGCAGCACGGTTTAGCCATGGTTCAGAAACGTGTACTGTCTCCCAGGAGCCCTTAGGACCAGACCTACTCATTACCTATCATGCATCCCTTAAACTCATCCTCTAACAACTCCTCAGTTCCATCCTCATTATAATTTAGTCTGCTCCCTCTGTTCCTGGAAACATGTTTAGAGTTTACCTGCATACGTAGATGGGTGTCCTGGTTTTGGCTGGGATAGAGTTGATTTTCTTCCTAGTAGCTGGTATAGTGCTGTGTTTTGGATTTAGTATGAGAAGAATGTTGATAACACACTGATGTTTTAGTTGTTGCTAAGTAGTGCTTACACTAATCAAGCTTCCCATGCTCTGCCAGGTGCACAAGAAGCTGGGAGGGAGCATAGCCAGGACAACTGACCCAAACTGGCCAACGGGGTATTCCATACCATATGACATCATGCTCAGTATATAAACTGGGGGGAGTTGGTCGGGAGGCAGCAATCACTGCTCGGGGACTGGCTGGGCATGTGTCAGCGGTTGCATCACTTGTTTTTTTTTCCCTGGGTTTTGTTCCTCTCTCTCTCTCTTGTTGTTTTACTTTTCATYACAATTTGTTGTTGTTGTTGTTRTTATTATTATTATTATTTTATTTCAAGTATTATACTGTTCTTATCTCAACCCATGAATTTTCTTACTTTTGCTCTTCCGATTCTCTCCCCCATCTCACTGGGGGTGGGCGGGGAGGATGAGCAAGCGGCTGTGTGGTGCTTAGTTGCCAACTGGGGTTAAACCACAACAATGGGGAAATCCTCCAGCGAGCAGTGCCACAACCCTCTCGGGGCTGTTCAAGCTTGGAGACACACACCCATGTCCTGAAGCCCAGGAGGGCTCAGTTTTGCCATAAACAACACAAGGACTAGAGCAGTACTGCAACGCRAGGCACAGGGGACTGGTGGTTGAGGAGTGTGGTTTTAACCCAGCACAAGAGAGTTTCCTCTAACTGAATGGCAGAGACACCACGAGCTGAGCATGACCTGGCAGACGAGAACGAAAGCTGGAGCTGTGCCATTTCGTATCTGTGCTGATTACAAAGCCAGCACCCCAAAGCTGAGGGGCCTGGGGCTGCAGACAGCAGCGAGGGTACATGCAGAGCACTGCTGCCTGTTCGCTCATAACAAAGCAATCGTGCAGCTAAAAACAGCCGCTTAAGGGACAGGAGGGATGGACAGACTGAGCTTTGGCCTGACCACTTTATTATGTATTTCTTATTTCAAACCCAACCACACACATACCTTGCATTTCAGAGGAAAGTCGTGTGCATATGGGCACAGCTGGACATCACTGGTATTCTGAAGACCAAAATACATTATTGTTTTAATTTCACATGGTCAGAATCTCTGCAGAGCTGTAGGGCAGCATGAGCTGGGTTCTTGTCGACTGTGACTTCAATAGCCAGATGGTTACTGACCCGGATACCAGAAAGTTCAGGAATTGGGATCATTACTTGAGATAAGCTTGGCTTTAATTAAAAAAAGAGGACATGATTCACAYGGAAACTGCAAGTTGTGTCTTCCTAGGCTATAATCTTGCTTAGGAATAATGGGGGCTGCTAAGATCAAGAAACATCCAGAAGTGGTAGGATTTAAGCAGCTGTGCTCCCTTTGCATTGGCTCGTTGCTTTTAACAGGATGCTTTTAAAGCGCCATGAAGTACTCACTAGTCCTCTCTGGCTTTGTTGACTTTGACCACTGCCAGTACTTAGGAGGCAAAGCTCCACTTTCTCAAGAGTTGCAAAGCGAACTACTTTTTATAGGTTTCAAGAAATTTATTTCACATAATAAAGATTGAGTAACCAACTGAAAATGAAATACTAATGAGAAGTGCTAATTATCTCCAGTTCTGAATTAATGTTCTCTTATGTTTACCTACAGGTATGTGAATAATGCCACTAGAAAATCTGAGTTGTGGGAATTCTTCAATTATAAACATTAATCAACTCAAAGTCAAAACCACAAACAATTTGTCATGGTATAAATTGCATTTGATATAGAAATGTATCTCCAAGAGCCTACTTTGTGCTCTTTCTTTGCAAAGTAGATACTGCAGTCAGTTAGCAAGTTAACTTATTTCTGCTATCATAGAAAATAGAGATTTATGACGTTAGATAAGTGAGTAAGAGCACTAAAATCTGCATAGACACATCAGATGTGTTCCCATGGTGAAATGCTGTGCTAACTAGCCCAAGACCTTCCAGTTTGTTTGGGCACCTGAGACCTTCCAGTATGTTGAATTACATGGAGCTCAGAGACTGTGGCCATGTAAGCAGACACGGTGAACCTATTAAAAACAAGCCGACTTCACTTTTTCCTCACTTCCTGATGGAATAGCAAGCAGTTCAAGCAACTCGCACGCTAATTTTTCTCTGAAACACAGAGTCAGTGACAGACACATTGATGTCCCCATGGCATTAAGACACACCACRTACAAACTTTGAGGATATTGCATTTGTTTTTTAAAGCACAAGACAAAGATTTCTAAGAACAGAGAGCAAAAGGTTATTGATGTACTTCCCAGAAAAAACAGTGAAACAACAATAAAGCAGCCCGAGTTTTAGGGTTTTTTTGGTGTCATGTGAAAAGACAGATTTTATCATAGATGTCACATTGGATCCAAAGAGGTTCAGAACCGCACTGCTAACAGCAGCCAATACTTTTTTATTTAAATATCTTGTTAGCTATTATACTTGTGAATTTGTCAGACAGCAGCGAGCACCTGGAGCTACATCAGGCAAGAAATGGCACAAAAGGAGTAACGCCGATCACACCAGCATCCACGCAGTTTTGCTGATGACTTACCCTTGCCAAATGTATATAAAATGGGAACAGAGGAAGTCTTGATTGCACATGTTCTCTTTCTGATCGATCCAACTGCTTGGAATGGAGTATTGCATATATTTCTAGGAGATTTTAAAAGGTAACCTGCGTATATTTTTATCTTGCCTAAGCAAGCTTGTTCTGCACAGGGTCCCATGTTTTTACTCTTTTTAGAATCTGACA
The DNA here is from genome assembly GCA_035582835.1 of Phoebastria nigripes. Lineage (NCBI taxonomy): Eukaryota > Metazoa > Chordata > Aves > Procellariiformes > Diomedeidae > Phoebastria > Phoebastria nigripes. Next base: position 32,541 of record JAYKAV010000268.1, read on the forward strand.
TTGCAACTCAAGAAAATGTCTTCACAGCATCAGTTTTTATTTCCGTTTAGATGGTCATCAGCTCTTGATCAAATTAAGAGCCAGCATTCCTGGTCTCTTTACAACTAGACGTATCATCTTGCACCTCATGCCCATATTTTAGATACCCCATGTGCAAGTCTAATTCAGCTATTCAGGAAATTCCAATAAATTGTTCAACCTTAAATTACCATAAGGTACTCTATATTTATTACAGGGGACACATGGAACAGGGAGAATGAAGAGCTTCAAAGAGAAAAATCATTAAAGGCCAATCAGCAGCAATTTCAGTGATAAAGTGACTGAATTAGTATTCAGTGGATCTTATTTCTTTTCCCACTAACCCCTACTTGTTTTGATAAAAATAAATGCTTATTACTCCTGCATCATTTCTTCCAACTTGAGGCATCTGCTCAATACTTGGTCTCTGAGCTGTTTAAGTTGAACCGGGAGCTCTTCCTGCGACTCAGGAAAAAAAGGAGC
>JAYKAV010000268.1:34657-93702 GCA_035582835.1 Phoebastria nigripes
AGGAAATGGCCTCAAGTTGCGCCAGGGGAGGTTTAGATTGGACATTAGGAAAAATTTCTTTCCTGAAAGAGTGGTTAAACATTGGAACAGGCTGCCCAGGGAAGTGGTGGAGTCACCATCCCTGGAAGTATTTAAAAGACGTGTAGATGAGGCGCTTAGGGACATGGTTTAGTGGGCATGGTGGTGTTGGGTTGACGGTTGGACTCGACCTTAGAAGTCTTTTCCAACCTTAATGATTCTATGATTCTATGAAGTTTGGGTATAATGCAATACTGAGATATCATATACTTAATCCTCAGCAGAGGAAAAACTCCACAGGATTCATAACTGATCTTTTCACATAAAGCAGTTATCATGACATTATGATGCATTTATGCCAGACTTACAGGTGTTTGCATTTTGATGGGGGACAAGATGAGCAGGAAAACTTGTCACAAAACCAGTAGAAAAGGAAAACCAAAAATATAATACACATTCCAAGGGGCTTTGAATTAATAATCAAGATTTCTTCACATTCAAGGACTTATTCCCAAGTGTATATCCATGTTTTAACATACAGCAAAATATTTCTACTTAAGGTCAGACTGCTGGCTTCACAACAGAGAGACTCACGAACAGCCAATACATTTTTGGAARAGCTTCAGGTTAATGAAGAATCTATGCTTTGCTGTCAGTTATGTTAAAAGATCCTCCTCTCCGGAATCCACTGCATCTTCCCCAATACTTTAAAGCAATATGAATACATACATGTGTGTGCATATATAGGTGTAGCTGAAAATACAAATTTATATACACACACAACTCTTGCACATTCAGAATGCAAGTAATGCGTTAGGAAAAGCTAGTGGATAATGTATATTCATCACAGCATAATATGTGACACTCTAAAATGATTCATTTTTTAAATTTGAGTTTCTTGCATTGTCCTTGACAATTCCTTGCAAGTGCCAATTTAATTTGATTGCAAAAACACACTGGAATGGTTTATAAAGGATATTTTGCCTAGAGCATTTCATCAGTAAAGATTATGATAAATATTTTCCAGGTCCACATCTCAACATGTTAATTATATCTACCATCAGATTTTAATCGACACCCAGCTACCACATCACGGTAGACATCTTTGTTAAAAGAAAGTAATTTTTCAGAAGTAGCTTAAAGATTTTTTAAAGGAAAAAAATTATACCAGCAGATACTTCTCCAAGCAAAATAGTACTAAACTTTGATTTTGAAATTATTGCAATAGTCTTGACCAAAAGACTGGGTTGATATTTGTTTTTTCTACCTCAAAGACTGCAGCTAAGTTATCTTTTGACCTTGCTGATCTTTATCCATAGCACAAATGCAGATGACTTGCACGGGGAGGAGGGGAAACCAATCTCACCAGATTTCCAGAAAGCTGTTATGAATGGCACATGGGACTGGCTGCACAAAATTCTAAACCAAACTGCAGAAGCAGTTTGCAAAAGCAATCCTACTAGTCTAAGTGCAGTTGTTAGTACCTGAAGCAGCTCATATTTGGGTATACAAGACCACGTTCCTTTTGGGACCAGGGGAGTAAGTTCTTACTTCAATTCAGTTACATATATCTGCCCTACCCAGACAGAAGATGAAATAACACATGAAAAATCTAGGACCACTGATTCCATTATCAGAGAGGTGACCATGCACATTTTATTCTCCCACAGAATGAGGAAAATCTTGAAATGAGAATCAGAAGTTGACGATTGCCACTGTAATTATAGCAAATTAATTCATAAGCAAGTGGCGATATGTAAGTTTGGGATATTAAGATTAACAGTTTAACTCAAAAAACCCAAACCTATCTAAAGTATTTTATGTAACAGAATCAGACAGCAATAATTCAAGTAAAAATTGTTATTACATGCTAATGTGTGACTGACTGCAGGCTTCAAGTTCATCTAATCTGCATAATGAGAATAGAAAATATAAATTGACAGAAGACGAGGAAATTCAAAAGTTAGTGGTAATAACGTCCATTATTGAAACAAAGCACAGCAAACTGAAATAAAATATAAGCTTCAATCTTATCTGTTACTCTTACAGGGTCTGCCATTTCACTAATGAAGAACCACTTTTTGACACAGGACATACRTACAGACAAAATCCTTCCTCTTCTCCTTCACTCTCCTGCAAAAAAGCACCCCTGGGTTGAGGTAGGGGGAGAGGAAGCATGTGCAGATCTCTCTCTTCCTTCCATCTAGAAGGGTTTGTCCAGATCATCTGTGTCTTGTACACAACAAAGACACAGCATTAGGGGATGCAATGTGCACTTTAACACAAGAACACACCTGAATACGTCAACCCCCTCCAGTAACTACCTCTGTAAATCTGTATGTTGGCAGATATAAGATATGAAAAAAACCGTACAGGGCTTTTCACAGAAATGAACAAGGAGTGCAATAGTGCATGTCTTGGCAACAGACGTGACCTTGCAGTGCAGACACCCATCAGAACTCCGTCCTAACAGAAAACTCCTTAACGTAGCAAGTGTTATTTTAAGGAATTTCTTGTTTCTATTTTTCTATTTTGTTTCAGTAGCATAGGAAGGATGCACATTTGAAATGAACAGAAATCCTTTAAAATAATTTCAAAACCCCTTTATTAATAAATTTAACATTTTTTCCATTTATTTAAACTTGTAGAAGAATACATGATACATTTCAAATATGCAGCCAAGGAAAACACTGAAAAAGAATATCAGAAATAAATAATGCAAGTCTGTAATAGCCAAATATTTTCTCAGAAATTCTGTAAACAGATTGTGATTGGGACCTCTCAGGAAGTACTGTGCCTTAAAATTAAGATTTCAAGAAATAAAATCCTAGAAAAATTGAAGTATGGTTCTCAGAAAACCACCTCTTTTAAATATCCACATTCTATACTTTGTATAAGCCTGCATTAATATGCTAAACAAATAAGCCTTAAAATTAAGTGACCACAGAAATGGAAATGCTGATAGTAAGTGCCTCCCTGTGGCTTGCAGCCATTTAATTATAGTAGCTTGCTGTGCAACAGCATGCAAGGTTCCTCAAGGCAACAAATCTTTTAAATAATACAATGTCCTTAACTCTCATAGAAAGCAAAATAAAGAAGAGACTATCTGACATCCTTTCTGAGAACACCATGATTGCAAATAGATGAGTAACATGGAAAAAGGGATGAACTGCTTCCCCATGTTCATTTGTTCCCAGGAGTAAACAAGAACTCCCTTGAAACAAACACATTTGGGCAGAATGTGAGTTTTAGTCATTACATATTACAATAAAGCCTCTGAAGATGTAACCATTTTACTTGACTTTGTTTCCTCTGTTGCAGGAGATAGCARAAGTACATTTCCAGATATCTAACCCACAGCAAGGAGAATTTGACAAAGAACAGCTGAAATTCTTATGTATACTGAAGCTTCCTGCAACAGACCTGAGGTGACAAAAGCATGTTGCCTATGAATCCTTCACTCCCTCTTCATTCCTCCATTCCCCAAACATCACAACATGTTCTTAACTCTGTGTTCCCAGTGATCAAATCTCACGTTACTAAGTAATATTCATATAAATCTGAAAGCACTTACTTTATGCTGCAAAGTAATCAACTACATAAAATCTTTTCTAAAGGACCTCTGCATGAATTCTACCACCTTGTTTGACATTATTGTCCAACAATGAAAATTTACATGCAAACCAGTCATGAAACAGTAATACATTCACTGAGCCTTTTTAAAAAGTATTTTCAAGACAGTTTAAAAAAAAACAGAATGAGAAGGGAAGGTTTGTAAATYAAGTCTGTTTTAACTTACCCAGTTAAGAGTAAGGAAAAACTTTTCAATATTGGGTATACCATATAATACTGCTGTAAGGAGGAAGAAAATCAGCTTCCTTGAAAAGCTACTGAATTTGGAGGGTTTTATGCAAGCCACAACTGCTTGTCTCCCTCTTAAATTCTCTGTATATTATTTAATCATTTCACCGATACAAGTCTGGAGAATTTACAGGAGAGTCAAAACAATCACAACTAAGAAACTGTTAGTCCATAAAAAAGGAACACTTATTTTCCTCTCAATAGATTCTTACAGAGGTCTGAAATAATATTGGAAGAGATGCAAACAAACTATTAGGCCACTTGCTGTATTTGTGTCTGTCTCAGTACTTTGGTACCACAGATCACAGCAGCTTTCCTGCCAGTACACAATATATTGATTTGGCATTCTTTGCTATGGAGTTGTAAGCAAACTATGAAAAAAAACAACCCAGGGTGGAACTGTCACAACTGACCCTTTTTTGGTTTTACTGTATTGACAATGTCAATTTAAAATAAGAAACAAAAATCTTCAGATACAACTTTCCAACAAAATTAACCATGCCAGTTTGTTAAACAGAAGCATCCTCATGCCCTGTGCACTCTTACATTGCATATACTACATTTGGACTTGTGCATCATGGACAGAATGGTTAACTAATAACACAGTATTTACAGTGATATCTGAGGCAGAAGCAGCACTTCTGAGTTTCCCATCTCAGGTTACAATACAGGTGCTTTTTCTGTTAGCCATTTTCTAGTTGTAAATTAGTCACTTGAGATGAAGTACAATGCCAAGTGAAAATGACACAACTGAGAGTATAACTAGACCTTGACTAATACCATTCAATATGTAATCACCAGCTATACATTCACCCTTACTTTGCTTCAAGAAAAAGCCACTAAAAGCTATTCTAGTGTCTCTTAAAATGTGAGCAGATTTCACTGCAAACATGAATAAGTCCCAAATCAATAATCTAAAATCTGCATATACAATGAAATTATTCCATTTGAATTAATTACCTGTATAAGAAACATAATACTCCATTCATTCCATTCACATTTCACTCAATACTACTGAATATTGAAAAATTAAATCATTTTTTTGGCCAATAGTATTTGAATTTGGGATTTTTTTTTTTCTTTATGATACACACTTCTTTACTTTGCACATCATATGCTTGTAACTCAAGGCTTTATTTTCTTTATCTGACTACTTCTTTCATAGGTAAACAGTGGCATTTAAAAACAGAAGTGAATTCTCAAAACTCAGAAGTATGGCAAACACAGTCATTTGGAAAAAACAATGCATAAATCTATTTACCTACGCAATAGCAGCCTCTGACAATCGCTTTGAGAAAGCTGTTAGCGCAGAAGACATTTTCCCATAGCTCTGAAAAAGCTCACTTCAGTGACAGCAAAGTTGAAAAACTGTCTCACTATCTTACAGACAAATTCTAATGAAAAATTTTGATTCCCCTGTAAAATACCTCCTTTTTAAACCTCAGCAAATTGTACTGAACTTCTCAGATCATTTACCTAGCCAGTTCTTTAACAAATTGTTAACGCAAACTACAGCAGAATATACTGAATAATTAATTTCCAGAGTTCACCTTTATTAAAAACAAGGTTTTTGTTGTGAGAACAAATAATCTCTCACTTGTAGCTTGAAAGCCTAAGATAGGATCATTGGCTTCCAGGGTTGCTACTAGCTGCTTAGCAACCTGTCCTACTTGTCTTCCTTCCTTCCTGTTGTAGAGAACTGTGGACAGAGGAGTCGGCTGACGATAGATGAAAACTCGTCGCAAGCACTCACAAAGAGCAGCGTAGGAGTAATCTGGAGCACAAGCCATGAACTTCTTGTCTTGCTTTGATGCTTGGACATAACCTGCATAGCCCAAAAAGAAGTAGAAGGGAGAAGTAATATATTGGTTTCAACAGCACTCTAACCGGCTAAGACAAAATCAACCTTAGCTTAAAAAATAATATGCAATTAGTAACAAAAAAAGAAAGAAAAAGATATATGTTGTTATTAAATAAGCCAATAGTTTCTGGAGGTATGCATTAACCAATTTAATACCAATATTACCTCTTACTGTACATCTTCCTAACTGGTGTTTTTGATGCACACGTATATATAGCTAGATATTGTTCCCACATCTAGCCCCTCTCCACCTCACAAGGTCTTCCATTTTCTCAGCAGGATCATAAGGCACGGATACACATCTTGGCCCAATAATACTAGTCTAAGCAAAATAACCCTTTTCTCTCCCCTCATCCCCCGTTTTAGTTACATTTACCATTTAAGATTTCTGAGTCTACCTAATCTTGAACAGACACTTAAAACTCGTCTTCTATTTAGAACTGACTGAAAAAAACACGAGTTACTTTTCAACACACTGTAATCTTTGTTAATATTCACTGAGAGGGAAGTATCTTCCTTCTCCTCTTCCATTACAGAACTCAATTAGTAAACAGACTTATTTCAGACTGATTTCCTTTCACACTTTTGTAAAGAGACTTGAAACACAATCTTTGCAAAGTGATCTGCCATCTTTCTGAAAGGTTATTTGCTTCACTTCCATTGAACAACACATGGCAATGGTTATCACTGAAAGACAGGACCTTTGAGAACAGCAAGCATGCTAGAGTTTACTTTTTTTGGGTCTCCCTCTTTCCTGATTATAGGATAGAGGTCAAAGTACTTGTACTGGGGCTGGCTGGGATGGGGCTAGTTTTCTTCACAGCAGACCATAAGGTGCTGTGTTTTGAATTTGTGACTAAAACAGTGTTGATACCACAGGATTTTTTGGCTATTGCTGAGCAGTGCTTGCACATTGTCATGGCTTCCTATCTTTCCAGCTCTGCCTGCCCCCCAGTAGGTTGGGGATGCACAAAAAGTTGGGAGGGGACACAACCAGGACAGCTGACCCAAACTGACCRAAGAGCTCAACCCACAAGCTTTCTTGCTTTTGCTCTTCCTGTTCTCTCCCTGGTCCCACTGGGGGCAAGGAGGGGGAATGGGAAGAGAGCAAGCAGCTGTGCTGTGCTTGGGTGTCCACCAGGGCTAACCCACAACAGTACCATCACACTTTAACAGTGCATTTTCATGCCTTGAGGGTGTTTTGGTTGTTTTGGGTTTTTTTAAAATGTTAACCCTAAGACTTCTAAATGTACAAATGCTTGCTACTGTCCTCAGAACATGATCTCTGTTCAAATCCAACTTGACAGTTTTCACCACAAAACAGTTAGTAAATATATAGCTAGACTATCAATTGACGATTGCTGTACTGGGAAATATTAGGACAGCCAGAAAAACTTTCCAAGTGTAAGTTCACTAATTTAATTCATATATTTAAACACTGGCACTAACAATATGTTGTGGTTTAACCCGGCAGGCAGCCAAACACCACACAGCCACTCGCTCACTCCCCCCTCCCCTCAGTGGGATGGGGGAGAGAATCGGAAAAAAAAAGTAAAATTCGTGGATTGAGATAAAGACAGTTTAATAAAACAGAAAAGGAAGGGAAAATAATGATAATAATAATAATAATAATAATAATGATAGAATATACAAAATGAGTGATGCACAATGCAATTGCTCACCACCCGCTGAGCGATACCCAAGCAGCRATCGCTACTTCCTGGACCACGCCTCCTCTTTATATATTAAGCATGATGTCACATGGTATGGAATACCCCGTTGGCCAGTTTGGGTTAGCTGTCCTGGCTATGCTCCCTCCCAGCTTCTTGTGCACCTGGCAGAGCATGGGAAGCTGAAAAGTCCTTGACTGGTTGACTACTTAGCAACAACTAAAAACATCAGTGTGTTATCAACATTCTTTTCATACTAAATCCAAAACACAGCACTAGGAAGAAAATTAACTCTATCCCAGCTGAAACCAGGACACAATAAAAGCAGGATTTAGGCTTGCAGGTAAAAGAAGCTTTTGAGCCAGGGGATTTGCATTTAAATAGGATTTCCCAGAAAGAAAATTGTAGGCTCTTTATTTTTTTTAAAAAACAAATCTAAAAAATGTCACTGTCCTCTATTTTTCTGGTTTATAGATACAACCCTGTTAGGAGCAGGGGATTTATATAGCAAGACTAATGAGTAGTCAGTGAAAGATACAGGCTTCTTCAGTAAACTGTGCTAAGAATGGGCAAGATCACGCAACTGCTCCTTCAACCAGCAGCAAATCATTATACGTTAGCAGCCAAAGGTCTATTCAAGACCAATTGCTTTTTTTTCAACAGAAAGTTGTTAGGACAGATATATAGAACAAAAAACTTGGTCTCTTCAGTTTCCCTTTGGTTCCTTCCTTAGGTTTCAGTCCAAGACTTGAACTGAAAAATATTAATTTTTCGATCATCATCTTTGTATAGCTTGTTAAAAACTAGTTCCAAAAGTTCAAGGAACGAGGAAGAAGGAAATAGGGCTACTACCATTGCTTTGGTCAATATAATGAATACTGTAGGTTTTGGAAAACTAGCCTTTTAATCTAGAAAATACTGATTTTTACTACTAGCTCTTGCAATGTACTTCTAAATTTGGTTGTAGATAAACAAGCTGATGACTTACATCACCTCTGGCACATAAAAGGTGAACTAGATTAGTACAGAAGTGTAAACTTCAATATAATACTGTAAAATGATAGTACAATAAGGAGAAAGTAGTAGAGGAACAATGTTGGGTTTTATTACCTTCGGTACAAAAAGCTCAAAGATATCACAATTTCCTTCCTGTTATTTTCAAAACAATAGAAACACATTCTTAAAACAGTACTACAAAGTCAGCATAGAAACTTGAAACTAACAGTAATTTGAAAAAACACCTTAATCCTTATCATCTGCTTTTTCCCCAGCATAATGAAATTTGAAATGAGTAAACAAAGAACAAATTGTGAAATTAATCTCTTTTGTTAGAGAATTTGTTAAGATGCTTACAGCTTAATTTGATCTTAAGTTAAAATAACAGGCTATTTAAAAAATCATTCATATTACAAAACTAAATAAATTGCAAAAACTCAGAACAAAACCAATTATGTGTTATGGTAACCTACGTGAGCTCTATAAAACAGCTAATACCTTCCCTTTCATTTTGGACCCAGACTGAGAGTGGTGTGGTCAAACAAATGTATTTGGGGAGGGAGGGAATAAATTGTCACACTCATGGTGTTATTGAAGGAATGGGTCTAGAGAACACTTAGAGAACATGAAGACTATAGTTGTCACAGCAGAAGTAAATTCTGGACCAGATTAATTTTCATGAAAACTGATTTATCTGTTTCTTACTTGATAGCTACAATACTGGGCAATGTGGACCATCCTATTTGATCTGATATGGCAATTCTTACTCTTGCATCCGTACTTTTCAAAGTACTTTCTGCTTCTAAGCATTAGGATTCTGCTTCCAACAGCAGGTAGAAACAAATTCTTAGTCCTGATTGCAAGAATACAGCAATAACTAACGATTCTTCACAATCACATTTTCTACTTTTCTGGCAGTCTGTAATTTCAGAACAGTCAGGGGCTTCTTGAGCCAGAGCTGGCACAGTTATGCTCTTGATTGATTTTTCCTGTCACGATGATTCTTTATTTTTTTTTTTCAAATTCATGAAAACTTTCCATGTCCACAAAGTTTTGCGGCAGAGGGTTCCATAGCTTAAATGCACATATGGGAAGTATTTCTTTTAGCTTCTTTTGAACCTACTATGTACTAGCATCATTTGATGCTCCTAGCTCTTGTAACAGAAGAAACAGTGAACAATCATGTCCAATTCTTCAGACTTGTCACCTTGTCACCTGGGACAATGAGATAGGAAAAATCTAAAGGTCACGTATTAAAACTTCTTACCGTAAGCATAYATACTCCTAGACATGTCATCAGTGAACTGCAGCTGTTCCCCTGATGATTTCTGTGTGAGTGTTAAGGTGTTGATTGTGCTTTTAAGTCTTTAACTCGAGTTCACTTATCCAAGGAACTCTTCTTTTTACTGTGCAGTACTGTGCTTGCATCCTGTATATGGTCTGAAAAGGCTTATTTTCCTCCCAAGGCATAAATATTTTATTTCTTATGCTCTAACATTTCTAAAATTAAGCTAGCATGCTGCTATCAACAGAATTATAGTGCCTTTCAATTCAAATTTAATTAAGTGAAATATCAACAGGAGCCATACTAAGAGTATTCAAGTAGAAAAGTCTCAGATAGAGGAGTGTGACACAGAAGTTAATTTCCTACCTAAAGCATTAAAAGTTGCAATGTGTTCCCACATGTTCTCTGGTTGGTCAGAGTGGGGCTGCCAGAGAAGAGCATCAACATCATGCCTCAGGCAGAAGCATGGCATTTCGCTGGGATCCACAACAACTGAGAAAAGATACTGGTTGCTTCCAAGATTAATCTGAAAACAAAACAAAGAAACACAAAATACTGATTCAAAACATAAATAGCAGATTCTGTCACACATACTGCCAAAGTTAGATGATCAACAACTTCATGTTTGTTAGTTGACAAAATGTTTGAATACATTATGCTGCATCCTACCGATCAACAGCTCAATACACTACAGGTAGCTAACACATTTAAGCAGATGCAATTAAGTTTCTTGGGCTAGTATTTAGGGAAACATTATGTCCACTACACAAGCAAATGGGAATGTGTTTTGTGTAGAAATGGTTTTCTAGGATAGAGGATACTAACCTACAACTACTGATGCTAGGAAAAGATTCTCTCTAAGTAATCATGTCTGGTTTTCTGCAGTGCCAACAAGAAAGGAAATACTGTCCCTCTACAGTAAAACTTGGTAAGCACTGGAACAAGGATTAGTTAGAATACTAAAATTATGAAATGTCAACAATTTTTTATTCACTCACAATCAAATAATTACTAAATTTCAGATTAGCCCACTCTTCATCAAATATGTCTAGATCACCAAAAACATTAAATAACCACTTCTATTCACCAGGAATGACCAATTTCATAAGAAAGACAAGACAGGCATATCCTGCTACCTGAATAGGCAACAGTAAGAATAAACAATAAAACAACACATATTTTGAGTTTTCTATGTAAAGCCTTCTAAAGGAAGTTAATAGCAGTACTTTTAATGTAGCACTATGATTAGCAAATGCTCAAAGAGGAAAGAACAATCTGTTCCCTTAAGGTCTATCAAGAAAGAACGCTCAGGAATTCCAGTTTGTACTCAGAGCTGATCTACATTGTTCACGTTACCAGATGAACAAATACATTTGAACTATTTTTTATATCCAGAAGCTATGTCTGCAATGGCAACATGCAAGATTACACCCTAATACATGGTACAATATATTACTCCTCAATGAGCATTTCAGATGCTGACATTTGTTGACTAATAGTTCTCAAACAGTTGTCACAGCACTCTTTTTATTACATGTATTGTGGCAATAACTATGAACTGCAAGCCTTTTATGCTATCGTTGTACAAATGTCACAGGATGGGGTCTCTGTCCTGACGACCTTAATTTAATCTTAACATAAGATTCAGTGGACAGAAACGACAGCTATTGAGACCCAGAAATTTGTTTACTCGAGGTTATACAGTCTATGGCAGAACTAATATAATTATTGCAGCTGATTAAGTTCACGTCTAATGGCTCAACTTCAAAACAGCCTTCCATTACTACACCCATTCAACAGGCATACAAATTCTTCAGTTGTATTAAAACTACAAAAGAGGTGAAATAATCCTCAGTCTCCATTAGGAACAGATRCAATCATGAAATGAGGGTTAATAATTTTCTAAGCAACTAAGAGGCAAAGAAACACTAATAAAGATAACGTCAAGAGCTCTGCTAATAAGGTGCCTTAAGGAGAACAAAGCAGAAAACAGAAGGCAGGTATTGTATTGGTGCAATGTGCTGAGCAAAACAGAAAATATGAAGTCCTAGTCCCTCAAACTTCTTAACATCTGAGAAAGGTAAGAAGTCAGCAGAGGTCAGGTAGATGACACCGACAGAAGCAAGTGGAACAGACCTCTGAGGAGCACAGGAAAAATAGGCAGAATGAATGAGAAACAAGTTGAGAAAGGGAACAAGTTGAGACTTCTCATACATTCAGCTCAAGACTCATGCCATGGGCCCCTATTGCATGCTCACAGTGGCATCTGCTTCTCACACCTGGGAAAAAGTGAATCATGGAGATTGTGCATCAGACACACTGGTGTGACGACACTCCACAGGGTCATGGACAGTCAGTTACAGTATAATTTGACCAGAAGAACCTGCTAGAAGGCCCAGCCTCCTCAGCTGTTTTTCATCAATGTGACCTCTGTTTTGCTGCTGGACAGCTAGCCTCCCCAAAAGTCATCGTTATTACTTCTACTTCATTCCCCCATCTCCCAGGTAAGAAAAGCAAGTTGYTCCTGGAGCACCAGAAGAAAATGAAACTTGGCTTCCTACAGACTGGAATTACATTTCCCTAAGCTTCTCTTCCCCAGAACTCCTTGTAGATTTCATCTCTTCTCGTTTTTAAGCTCTTTCCTCCCATAATCCCTACTTGCTTTGTTGAATATGAGGTAGCATAGTCTATGACTAATCCTGAGCTTTGGCTGTGCTTACAGGCCAAACAGCTGCTGCCTTTTAAACTGGATATGGACTGAGTTACTGTGGTGGGTTTGACTTTGGCTGGCTGCCAGACACCCACCCAGCCGCTCTTTCAATCCCCCTCCTCAACAGGACAGGGGGACAGAATAAGATGTAAAAGCTCGTGGGTCGAGGTAAAGACAGGGAGATCACTTACCAATTCTACCATCAAAGGCAAAACAGACTTTACTTGGGGAAAATTATTTTAATTTATCACCAATTAAAAATAAAGTAGGATGATGAGAAACAAAGACAAAGATTAAAAAAAACCCTTTCCCACACCCTTCCCCGGCTCAGCTTCACTGCTTCATTCCTGACTGCTCTACCTCCCCCGCTACCAGAGCAGTGCAGGGAGATGGGGAATGGGGGTTGGGGTCAGTTCATAACACTTCCTCTCTGCTACTCCTTCCTCCTCATGCTGTTCCCCTGCTCCAGCGTGGGATCCCTCCCACAGGATCCAGTCCTTCATGAACTGCTCCAACATGGGTCCTTCCCATGGGCTGCAGTTCTTCAAGAACTGCTCCAGCGTAGGTCCTTTCCAAGGGGTACAGTCCTTCAGGAATGGACTGCTCCAGCATGGGTCCTCCACAGGCCACAGTTCCTATCAGAAAACCTGCTCCTGCGTCAGCTCCTCTCCACGGGCCACAGCTCCTGCCAGGAGCCTGCTCCTGTGTCGGCTCTCCACTGGCTGCAACTTCCTCCAGGGCACATCCACCTGCTCTGGTGTGGGGTCCTCCACAGGATGCTTCATGGATATCTGCTCCACCGTGGTACTCCATGGGCTGCACAGGGACAACCTGCCTCACCATGGTCTCTTCCACAGGCTGTTAGGGGAATCTCTGCTCTGGCACCTGGAGCACCTCCTACCCCTCCCTTCTTCTCTGACCTTGGTGTTTGCAGTGCTGTTTCTCTCACATTTTTCTCACTCCTCCCTCTCACTGCTGCTGCACAGCATTTTTTACCCTTTCTTAAATATGTTTTCCCTGAGGGGCAACCAGAATACCTGATGGGTTCAGCTGTGTCCTACAGTGGGTCTGTTGGAGCTGTTTGGAACCAGCTGTGTCTGGCACAGGGCAGCCCCAGCCTCTTCTTGCAGAGGCCACCCCTGCAGCCCCCCAGCTGCCAACACCTGGGTATGAACACCCAATACAGCTCTGCAAGCTGAGGCACCATGTATAGGTGTCTCCCCTTTCTTATTGTTGTACCTCAGCTGACAGAAGTTAAGCATCTTTGAGATGGGTAACAGACGGAGCACTCTTCTCATCCACAGCTCACTTCATTATGTATCAGTCCTTGAGCTGAGGGAGAGGGTCGGACTCTGAGGAACCAACTGTTATGAAACGTCTTTGAACTGAGGAAGTAGCTTCACAGAGAATCAAAAAACTGCACAAATGCTTACGACACCACAGTAAAATCCCAACTTTAGCACAAAAGTAGCTTTGAAGTCACCAGCAATCACCATTTTCAGCCAAAGGTACAACAGTATATAAATTAAATTATTTACATATGACAAGAAGTAAGCCTTACAGCACACAGCACTGAGTAATTTGTAGATGTCTTTCAACAGCAGCTACACATATTTTTAAGGGTCAAGCACTTAGTATTTTGTAAATCCCTTATCTAGTAAAGCACACATCAAAATTTAAAAATACATTCTTTTAGAATTACCATGTCAGAAATGTGATAGTTTTACAAACATCAAGATTTTGGTTTTAATAAACATCTGTAGTTAAGTAAAAAAACCCAAAACACCCAACATGCAATTTAAATCTACATGTGTCCCAAGAATAACGTTATTACATATATGATAAGTACAAGTGTCATATTACTTAGCTATTATTAATTTTTACACCACAAACAGTTTTGAACAGACTAAAGCAATTAAGGTTTTTTTTCCAGGTGTCAGTAAGTTTGTGGAATATGTAGAGAAATATTTTAAATGTACAGCACCTCAGCAAAGTAATTCTGAACTTTGATTACTTTTTTCCCCCCAGAAGTAATTTACAGTGTTTTGAAAAACCCAATAAATGTTATTTAAGCTGGGTTAGTTGCCTATTTTACATGCAACAGAGATAAAGATCAATTGGACAGACAGCCCAAATGCAAAAAAAAGTTTTCTGAGTGTTGTCAGAACATGAGAAACTCAAGGCAATAAAGAACCATTCAAACCCGAAGCAATTATTCAGGCAAAGCATCCAGAACCAAAAAAGCTCCTGAGGAAGATCTTGCCTCTTCTCTTGTCTATCACCACTACAGCATCTCCACTCCAACGGAGATGCACAAATACATGACATGCCCCCACACTCCCATAGCTCAGATGTATGCATGATGTATTTCACAGAACGACATGTAGTTTTAGTTAACAGAGGTCATTCTGGCACCTACTGACAAGGCAGACTCATGCTTCTACACAGGCATACAAGCAAGGGAAGAGTGATCTTATATGTCAGTAGAAAATGAACCGAAATTMTTCTGTTGTGTTTCCATCATCCACGTATCAACCAGAAAAGTCTCCTGCCACAAATCAACTGCTCTCTGAAATTACCTACTGCAATTAGCTATTCAAAGACCTAGGTTTCAGTAGTCCATTTCCTATTTTCTCCTTGCTCCMCAAACCACTGGGAATACTCTCTTCTTTTGTATCTAAAAACAAGCAGTGCTTCTTCCCTTAAGCCATCCCAATTTTGCTAAGTATTGGGATGCCTGGGTTTCCCCACTGCAAGCACACAGCACCACCTTGTATTTCAGGCATCTTTCAGCATTTTTTCAACTACTAATTTTTGTGCATTTTGTCATACATGCCTGCAACTGGTTTTAACAGACTGCATAATACAGAACTCAAGCATATGGTAGTATACGTATTAATCTACATAACACTGAAGGCAAACTTTATGTTGTAAATGCTACTGCAAGCAGTTCCAAAAAAAAGGCAGTGTTTTTAGGTAGCCCATACTTCACCTGACAAAGCCTCCACAGCAAAAAATGTTGTCCACCATGCATCTCTAGTTTCTGATGGCTTGGAACACAACACACTGGAGTTTAGGCCACCGTTAACCTAACTTAAAGAATTGATATTAATAAAGCAAATATTTCTCTATAGGAGAAACTGAAAAACTGCATTTGAGCTAGAGGAGACAAATGTCATTTTGCCACACAAGAACAGGCCAGTATAGCAATATATTTGACAAAGATTGCTGGCTGTCAAACCTTGTTATTTCAGCTGGATCATTGCCATTGAAATGCACCAGAAAATGTCAAGAAAAATAGAATCAAATCTCTTTACAGAACAGATATCATTACATCATGAATGTTTTATATCCTTAAATTATAACTCAAGGTGGGAAATGTTCCTATATAAATATTTCATGGTCTTAAATTCTCTAAGATTCTGGACACACATTTCACAAAGTTCTCTCCAACTTAAGAGCAAAAAGACATATACAACTGTATAGTACTGATGATGGCGTACTACAAAGGTGAAAAGCTGTATCAGCCATGCTTCTGAAGGAATAGGCCCCTGCATTGGTAACAAAAAAACAAAAACAAAAAAACAACAAACAAAAAAACCCCACCACCAAACAATTTGAAAGAACAACTAAATCAAAGTGAAAATATATTCCTGTATGGTGAAAAATCTACTGAAATACTCACATTCTTATGTCCTCCAAGAAGGAGGAAAAACACARGATCACATAGTTGAGGTTGGAAGGGACTTCTGGAGGTATTCTAGTCCAATCCTCCCTGCTCAAAGCAGGATCAGCTAGAGCAGGTTATACATGCATGAAAATTTTCCTACCCACAGTAATTGTCCTTTGACCATAATGCTTTAAACACATTAGCCTTTGGATTACTTTTATGCCACCCATTTTTAAGAGCTCTTTACAAACACCCTGGAGTTCAAACTTGTTCCACAATGTCTCGCTGCCTGCTAGAAAGCAGTATACGTCAGATCTGCCTTTCTTGATCCCATGATATCATGTTCCTCCTGGTCTGTGAAATGTCTCTGGGGCACAAACTTCTTATCCTTCAGGGCAAGAAGCAGTAGTTTAGGCTAAGTTATTCAGAACTTTACCCAGTCTGGTCTTGAAAACCTCAAGGATAGAGGCTGCACAACCTTACTAGGCAACCCAATCCATGCTACAATCATGGTGTAAAAGTTTTTCCTTCCATCCAGTTTGAACCTCTTGTTTCTACTTATGCCTGCTGTCTCTTGTTCTCTTACCACGCATCACTGAACAGCTAAAATCCATTTGAACTGAGTTGCTATAAAATGTTCTCCTACCAATTACAGATTCTGTCTTCTGACAAATGTTATCTATCACACTGTATCCACAAAACAGATGACTTTCTTGGTGGAGCATGCTAACCTTTAATCTTTTTTTCTTTGGCAGCAGAGATGCATGTACAGGCATATATACATATATATACACACACACAGACATATACATATGTATCTGTACTGCCAAAGGAAAAAAGATTTTTTTCTTTTTTTGTTTTGTTTTCTTCAGTTTATTTGATTATCCATTTTTTGCTCTTGGCAAGTGTCCAGGATTTCTTTTTTTTTTTTTTTTTTTTTAAAAAAGAACAAACCAAGATCTGTAAGACACAGACTTAAGATGACTTCTAGAGCTTTTCTGAGGAAACGGGAAATTATGAACTGATTCAAAATCTTATGCTGTAACTATGGCATTTTCTGTACAAAACAGGTTATCCTATATGTACTTTGCGTGACACAACGTAGTGATGAGGTGCAATACCAACGTTTATTACAAGCTTAGTAGAGACATCTTGAAAAAAACCCCAAACCCCAAAAACCTCCAAGAAGACAACTTAATCCGTGATGCGTTCATATGATCATTTTGTTTCCTGCTTTAGCCAATGGACCAGATCAAGTCCTAACTTACTGTTAGTCAAGGTTGCTTACAACCCAGATCAAGCCTCCTATTGAARCATTTTGCTCACAATCTGTTATTTCCAGTGTGATTGACAAATAGGTATCATAAAGTGATCTATGCTCCAGCTCCTTAGTAAAAACGGCCAACTTTCTACCAGGCTATCTGAAAAGTTACTGAGAAAAATGCAAGCTAAGAAATCTAGAAGAAATTTATGCCACTGAAAAAGACTCCTTTCTTATCATTATTCTGACATAACTTTGCTTTTTCAAACGGCTCACTTGTGAAAGTATATATATTTTTTAAATCAGGATAAAAGGAGCCTTGTTTTTAAATTAAAATGACATTGAAGAACACGTCTGGGTTGATAATTTCTGTTGCTACTGTGATTTTACATTATGGAAGAAATTTATGTGTTTTCAAGAGTTTGCACAGATTTTTGTTCTGATAATAGAATTCAACCTGCATATTAAAAAAATGTTTAAAAATATTTCTGTATAATAATTTGCAGCACTTACTACATGAGTGACTTTCAAGGTATCACCATCAAATCTGCACAAGCTTGCGCTATCTTCAAGAAAAGCATCACATTCTTCTAATTCTTGAGCATTACAAGGTGGGTTTTCCTTTTCAGGGTTTGGATTCTGAAATAAAAAGACAATGAACTACACTGAAAATCCGAGCTGTTGAATATATATATAAAAATCCCTTTTCATAACAAAAAAAGTTCAACAGAACAGGAAGAATCATTTGCACATCCTTACATACTTAAAGATCAAGCTATTATGTACTTATTCAAAATGAATAAAACCATTTCTGTTGTGGAGGATAGCATGAGTGGTAGGTACAACAAAACCCATTTCAGTTTAAGGAAAGGTACATAAGCCACTAAAACATGGACAATAAATTCCCTTCTGTAAGTAGCAAAAGTATACAATTCTGAAAACCTACGCAGGTTTAGTAAATTTACATCAGCGTCAGCTTCTTTCAGATTGCCATCAGAAATGCTATTAAAAATGGATTAATTAATTTTGTAAGTAGCTCTAAATACATGCCTCCTTTTAGCTTTGCTGATAATTATTTAAAATTAATAATATTGTTATGCATATTTTTCAATGCACTCAAAACAAGAAAAAAGCATGCGTTTTTTTTCAAATCCCACAAGTCAAAGAAAGGAAAAAGCGTCACTTTTACTAGTAACTCGAGAGCAAGATATAACACTACTGCATACAGAAACAGCTTACTTCTGCTAATGACATCTTCCTTTTTTTCCTTTTTATTCCTTTTCTTCCTTTTTCAAAACCACCAAGCTATATTACCTTTGTGATATATTTAAAGAACTAATTTCATGATAACAGAAAGGGACCTTCATTTAACAGAAGGCAAAAATACACACTTCCTCGTTAAGTATGAATTAATGTTGCTTCTTGCACAAAAAAGACACCATCTTGACAACTAATATAAGCTGAAAGCTGACGCCAAACAGAATGTGTAAGGAAAGATTAGACAGGGCACTGACTCAATTCATCTGACAGGGAGGCGTTCTTGAGTTCCTGTGCTCATTTCTTCATCCATTTCAGCTGATTATTAAGAACTTTTATTTCGGTTCAGTCCACAAAGTGAAGGAGATCAGCACAATTATTTTTAATTGCTAAGACAATTTAAGTTCAAAGAAAACAAACATGAAGAGATAACGAAGAAACGTCCTTAAATGACAGGAACCAGGAAAATTATGTCTTGTATACTGCAGGCTAATGCACAAGACTTAAAACAGGGTATCTGTCTCTTTAGAGGCTAGACTTTGGGGTTCAACTCTCCTCTGCCACGCATTCTTGATGGCCTCTGGCTTACTGTTTCGTCGGGTGGCTTTTAAAAAGGCCTTCCAGGTAAACATCATTACCATAAGCAATTGAGATGACCAAAAAGAATCCATGCCTTTATTATACATATGTAGCTAAAGTTGCAGTATAACCAAATACGTAACATTTATTTAAATGAACAGTTACCTAAGGAAAGATACTTTTTTTTTTTTTTTAACATGATCATTATTGCACACAAGCTGAAAAGTTGTGACCAAAAAAAAAAATTCATCACTTTAAGCTCAGTATGAGTTACAAAAGAAAAGAAATTTGAAGTTCCTAATAAATCTATGGTCAAAAGATATACTACAATATCTTGCCTACAACTAGTGGGGGAGAGAGGAGGGAAATCAATTTAAGCACTAAACAGAATTTATTTTAGTAACACGTTTCAGCCTTATTAAAAAAAGTAATAATCCAAAACTAATATATCAAGACCCATAGGGAGTCACACTTCACAAGTTTTAGATGAGATGCCATTTTCTAATTAAACCAAAAGAGGAAGTATCAAGCAAACAGCAGTTAAAAATTACATTTTATTTTGTTTTAAGTAGACTCCCTGTAAAACAATAATGCCAGAACGTTCATGAGTCATGCTTATGCTTTCCTAAATTTTCTTTTTAAAAATGTTATTTACATTCACAGTCTATAAGTCAAGTACAGTATCCCTAGGAAGACAGTATAAAAGTGTTGCTAACCTATTGATAAACAAGAAACAGACATCCTTCAAAATGACTTAAATCAACTGCTTTAAAACAAACTGCCACATCATAAGTGGTGGGAACAAAATTTATTTTCAATGCTAAATCAGACATCTGTTTTGGTGCACAGACGCTATCATGTAAGCTAAATTCAGTCCCCCATGAAGATGATATTACTGTTCAAAGTATATTCACAACTCTAGTGCCATTAGTTTGTTAACACTTTCAGGTATAAATGAATGTAGAGTTAGGATTCTGAATAGTAAATGACCTGATGAGCTACGTCAATGAAGGGCAAATTAGGATATCAAGAAAAGACAACACACAAATCTACAAGAATTTTAAATGTTTTACTTTCAACTCCTTACCATTACTTCAGAGGTAAGATGCATAAGGCTTTCAGTTATTTCAGAGCACTGGGAAGAGTCCATAATGAATTCCCCTCTTGTGTCACCAACTATCAGCTCTGGCCACTGGGGTCCCTCATTTTTCTTAATTAGAGAAATTTCCAAACTAGAACGCAAATAGCAGACAAAGAGTAGTACATGAAAACACTGCATCCATTTCTCAGATTAGTCAAAAAGCTCTAAATGGAGATTTGAGCACTTCTCTCCAAACTGAATTCATAAAATGAAAATCACATAACAGAAACTATTAGCATTCAATTTATAAAATAAACCATTCTAATGGAAAATATTCTAAAGAAAAACAGACCAAGGACATGTGATTTCTAAAAGCCTCAGAACAAAGAGAATGTATTCATGTAAGTGTCCTCAGAGTTTTCAACGTAAATGCAGTTTCCCCGAAGCAGTCTTATTAAAATATTTTAAATACCGGAGGAGATCACCTGTAAAGAAATCTATTCAGAGAGTGACAGAATTTTACTACAGAGGTTTATTTGAAACTTAMGAAGTACTTAATAGGGCTACTTAAGTGTGCGCTACCTTTATATAACATCTAAGACAAAAATATTTGTATTTTATAGACCTCAGAAATACTAAACCAGTTAATTATCTACATTGTATATCTAAAATCATATCTCAGAAGAGAGATGATTTCTGTAACCTGTAAAAAAAAAAAAACAAAAAACACCAAACTTAAGAGAACCTGGTATAACCATTAGGAATAACTAACTAAATAAATAGAAAACAAGAGACTTAGCCCAATGCACCTACACAGCAATTCCATTTAATTACTGTGTTAGACCAACACATGGATATAATAATAAAACAAGAGTTAGTTTTRTTATATTCATTTCTTAGATACACTTATAGGGTCTACAATGACAGTCTTTTACCTGACAGAACAGGAAAACCTTCTAAGTTACTAACTACTGCATCATCACAACAACTATTTGGTGAACTCCAGATCAGTTTCTGATGCAATTACATTGGTATTAGAAATAGCATACTTCTACAGAAGATATTTGGAGTAGGTTTTAGACTTYTAATCAACAGCTTTAAAGTGGTACTGCAGTACCAACATTAAGAACCGAGTGTAACGTATTACATTGAAATGTGTAATTACTATTTCCCATTAAAACAGAAGCCTGAGATTCATGCAGTATTGCTCACTTGATTGAGTAATAAAAAATTTAGTTACTCAGCTGAGTTATTKTTCACTATGATATCTAATAATCAACAATTGAAAATCACATTTTAGTATATAGTATTAGTATAATCTATATGCAAATATTAGTCCCTTTATTTAATTATTTTGGAGAATAACTATCTTTTACAGTTAACCTTTTGGGAAAAAGCCAAAATTTTTGATGAGGGAACCTAAAGGAAAATCATAGAATCATAGAATATCTCAAGTTGGAAGGGACCCATAAGGATCATCGAGTCCAACTCCCTGCTCCTCGCAGGACTACCTAAAACTAAACCGTATGACTATCAAAAGAAATTGAAAAAAATTTTAACTGGGAATGTCTTGCAGAAAATGTCACACTAGTTTTTTTTATTATGACCAAATCTAACAAGGTATATACACCTATATATTTCACATAGAAGTTCAAACAATGCATTACTGAAAAATATTGACATCAAACTTGTCCAGGCACCCAGAAGCCAGTATTATCTCTACCATATCTTTTTTCACTTTGTATTTTAAACTATTATAATGACACGAATGACTACTGCCATATATATTACATACAAAGCAATATGCAAAACTATCAATATCTCAAATGTATAACACTCTGCTCCCCAATTTCCACACTTGGGGAATGGTAGTGAAAATGTATGTATTTAAAAGTTGTAATTTGAAACTGTAATGACTTTTTTTTYCCCCCTCCTTTTTTCTACTTGAAACTCAGACTTCATGGTGTCAGAAAGCTATGGTTAATATAAAATCTATTTTTCACTGAGTCTTCTCAAAACCCCTCCTTAGATGGCCATAACATTATGGTTGGGAACATTACTGTGCCATTGAAATAAATCTGTATTCTCCCTACTTACTGCATGCTCGTTCAGGTTTATAGGATTAAAGTTTATGCATCTCAAAACCTCTCAGAGGAAACTAAACTGGAAACTCTGCAGGAGAAACTCTGCAGGAAACTCTGTGGACCAAAAATGCCTAATGGAAACGCAAGGACAGATCCGAACTACACAAAAAGTTATAGAGTTTTTTCCATATCAAATAAGCTTCACATACGCAGAAATAACTTCTTCAACTGGGACTCTGAGACAGAAAACTGAAGCTCATACACTCTCATAAAACAGGTATTAGATACTGAAAAGTGAAGGGGATCAATAAAACCACCTGCCCTGCTCTAAAGCTCTACCTCGTAAAAAATAAAGTGCAATTTTCCTACTGTATGATTACCTTTATTACAATATATTGCGTTCAGAATAACTAAACTGTAAAAACAGTAATAAATCTACAGCAAAAAGTGGGAAAAAAACACCAAAGGAGCACTGATTATAAAACAAAGGTAAGACAGACTGAAAGATTCTTTTACAAAGTTGTAACACTGGAATTCAAATCTTGAATTGCTGGAGTCAAAAACAAGATTTCCAAGAAATATGCATGGTCAAAGGGATAAGTTTTCTTCAGAAGAAATCACTAACTACAGCACAATCATATTTTATTGCCAGATGCACAGCAAGAACCATTTCTACACTACTAGATTATTGGAAATTTCTTTCAACACCTGTACATTTTTGCTCAGAGCAAGTATTTGGTGACTGTTAATCAAAGAAAGCTCAAAAAGTAAAAAAGTCAATAACTAAGAACTCAAAGTTTTTAATTAGTAAGTTTAGTTTATGGAAGTGCAAAAGGGACTGTAAAGCAAGTAGCAAATACTGTTATCTGGTATTTAATTCTCTATTTTTCAGAACCCATAGTGCTTCAAAGTAAAACTATATTGGATATTAATGACTGGTATTAGAAAACAAGAGGCCAAGCAGAGAACAACAGAAGACATTTCAAAATGCCTTGGAAATGGACACAGCTAATGCATTCTCTCCACCCCCGCCCACGTCCAGGAGGTATACTGTGGCCATTAATACATTAAGAACTTTAAGGCAGAGTTCTTCTTAACCAAAGAAATTCTTGATCCTTAAATCTAGTAAATAGATTTAAGCATTTCTGTTGCACTCATGTACTGGCTTTGGCTGGGAYAGTTAATTTTCTTCATAGTAGTTGGTGTGATGCTATGTTTTGGACTTGGTTTTGATTTGGATAAAAGACAAATATGCTTAGTGATATAGGCAAGTTTATATTTTGCTAAATTTATGTCCTTTATCACAGAGTATTTGCAAAACTTTCCAGTGAGAAAAATTAATTTTTATCTTATTTAAAGACCTCTATTTCCATAGAAACAACTCCTTTCTTCTTATATTTTTTCACATGATGACACCATATAAGGAAATTACTCTTTAAGCAACCATTTAACCAAACCTGCTTGTTTCAAGAAATAGTGTCTCATTACTTTATCCTAGGAGAGAGCAAAAGCAGTAAATGTCCAATTATGTATAATACACTGACAGATCTTGTTGCTTTTCTTATATTTGTTGGAAGATCCAAGACAAATTCCACCATGAACCACATCTGAACAATAACACTTGAAACACAGTTTTACTTATTGACTCATTTCCTTGCATTCCCTCTCCCCCATCAGCCTGTATCCTTCTTCCCCACCCTTTATCTTATGTTTAAATTATTTCTTTGGTTCAGGACTTAGCCTATGGTTCTGCATTTACAGAATGATCAACACAAGGTGTTTCCAGTCTGCAACCAGTGTTACATGTCACAGAGCTTGTGACAGACTAAACCCCAAGGGGTGGAATGTGTCTCACTGAACAAACCTCTACAATGGAAGACCGCTGGTGGAAATGGGCAAGGGGATGTGCCCACTAAGCTCAGGGAATAACACAAAGAAACTGACCTTACCTCAACACAAAGGGTAGCCTTTGTTTTAGATAAACAGCTATCAACAATTGAGTGGATCAATTGGTTGTGTAAATGTTTCTCCTTGAGTTCATTAGAAGAGTGTGAATATCTCCCCAAGTTAGCCAGACCAGCATAGGGGGAGTGAATATGTGGCTCAGCCCAGGCAGAACATAAAAACTAGACAACTAACAAAAGAATTTGGAAGAGAGCAATGGGCTGGAGCTGGCTTCAACCCACGTATTCCTTCCCAGCAAGTGGGGATGCTCAGTGTTGTGACAGTGAGCATATTGTAGAGACTGGTAATGGGAATCACGTTGGTATTGTGACTAAACCATGTATTGCAATTGCTGTATTTTGCTAAGTGTAACTTGCATTTGTATTGAGTTTTCAGTGTATTTTGTATCACTCTGCTAAATCAGAAATCCTGTATAACATCAACTGTCTTCAAATAAGTAAATTTGATCATTACACCCTCCATGCCCAGAATATTTAAAAGAACCCGGTCAGGGAGTATTGGATTCTGACAGAGCAACACATAAACAGCTGCAGCTCATAGTCTTATTTTGGTTGAAGTGAACAAACCAGCACAAATACCTTCTATATCCAAATATCTTCTATATCTTAAAAGGAGTACCAGAGGTAGCCAGTTAAATAAAGATTAACTTTTCATCCTGTAGCCCACTACTGCAAATATGGCCTCTAACAAGTTTAAGAAAAAAAAAATTAAACCTCACAAATTTAATACTGTAAAAGACACTGGAAAACAACTGATTTAAGTTCGTTCTTATTTAAGTATGGACATTCCTACTACTCTGAACTCCTTTTGTGATTACGCATTAATTATAATAGCTGTGATATTAACTAAGGCTACAATAACTACCAAATGTATACATGGCTAGCACTGGTTAGAATACTTTACCTGTACTGAAGAAATATTTGGGTGCCTAGACTCACAGATATTACAAAGAGAATACTTGAAGAACCTGGACAATTCTATATTGCAATAAGACTATATATATCAATATCTGATAGCTGTGGACTTATGCACAAATCCCTACTTGAACATTTAAGAGACTAACATGAGATTTTTAAATAATGAAACACACCTCTAGGCTAAATAAACAATGCACCCAGTTACAGAATGTAAAATGTTTGAACTTTCCAAAGTTCAGAAGTATGATCACAAAGCTCTTAGAGCAGAAAATGTTTAGTCAATTCTGGACTTTCAAACCCACCTCCCTCAGGCAGACAAACAGAAACCCACCAGTGCAATTGACAAGAGAAGCTATAAAAATTCCAAGGTACTTTTACAGGTCATATGGGCTTAGGGTACAAAGAAGAACAAGATCATCAAAGTGTGGATCAACTACTTGTTTGCATAACGCACATGCTGCATTTCACTCATCACGACTTAAGTCTTACTTTGAACCACTTAGATGGTGCTTCAGTTCTAGCTGTTCTGACCAGGTAGCACAAGGGGAAGTACAACTGCCAAAGAGGAGCAAAGACTTTCAATCCCTCTCGTAAGTGGAAGGATCAAGAGGAGTATGTTTAGCAGTATTTAAACATTCAACAGCTCCCTCAGTTCATGTCCTACAAGGTAGGACAAAATGGTGCATATAAGTGTTCAGTGCACCTGTTAACTGCAACAAAGAAAGTGGCTTATAACACAASCTTTTAGCTTCAAGTCTCAAAACTCAGAAGGCTACATTTCCAAATATATAAGGATTTCACACTCCCTTTTACATGTGCAGATACACATGTGGAAATAAATCTGAATACTTTTGTCACCTTCCAGATATGAAGCATTTTTATTGACGCAAATGTTGTAGACAATTTGCACCCACAAAAAACCCTGAAACAATGGTTGAACACGTCTTGTCACTGAGATCAGTTTAGGGCTCTGAAGGGCCCTTCTGGAAGCTCTACTTACAGTATAGAGTCTAAGTAGAAAGCAAAATTAAATGTCCAGAATTATGTTGCAATTCTCTACCACAGAACTAAAATTCTAGAACAGGTTTTGGGAAAAAAAAAATAAATTTGACTATGGTTTAGGGAGTTCTGAATTATTTTTTTTTTCTCCTCTCCATTCTTTGGTGTTTTTATTTCAGAAAGAAAGAGACAACTAAAATTTACTTCTCAAATAAAACCATGAACATTTCTATGTGAAGTCTACAGCATGTTAAGTTCACACAGATTAATTTTATATCATGTACATAATGTACAATGGATTAGGAAAATATAATAAGGAATTTGTAAGTCAAACCTGAAGAATTTCTGCTACATTATTACCAAAAAAGCTTCTGTTTGTGGAAAGCAGAAGTAGAAGAGAAATTATTAACACAAACAACAGGGTAAAAGTCAGGCTAATCAATCCTAAAATTTAGTGAAAAAAAATTGTTGAACCAATTAAGTTTACTTTGCTTACAAAGCTATTTTTAGTATTTTGATAGCTGTTTTTTTTTCTGGCTATTTGGAAAAAATAAAGTTTTTCTTTGTACTTCAAAATATTACTGAATTTACTTACTGAATTTATCACCGAAGTTTTATAACTATATGATACATTKTCTTTATGAAAATCATTTAACAGTTCACCTATTCACTTTTCCACTGTGATCAACTAGAAGTGAATGGACAAGATTATTCTCAAAGAAATAAAAAAAAACCAGGTAGACATACAGACAGGTAGTCATACAGACATGCATGGGTTAATCTCTAGTAGCTCATATCACCAAATATTGTTTTAGAAAGGCAACTGACAACATTAGAACCAGACATTAACTCTGGCTGCCAATAAACACAGGCGAAGAATGTGAAAATAGTGTGAGGAGGTTAACATTATGAGCATCAATGTAGCCTAATGTTGCAAAGAACCCTGCTTCACAGCTCGGTAGAAACTCTTAATTTCCTGGTCTGATACAGGTATAGCTGTCAGTACAGACAGTTATACATAATGCCTTTTTTTTTGAAACAAAAGAATTTATTGTTTTGGAAAGGCTGCTCTATGTTGCTGTAGAAAATAGCTGGTCATGTAGCTTATAAGCAAGTAACTGTAAGAGGAGGGGATTACTTTCACAATTAGCTAAAGAAACAGTATTATGAGACAGCATTGCAAAAGCCAGTGAACTATTTTCAGCAGAGGAGATAGATTCTTACAAGGAGGGATGCAGGGTGCAGCATTAAATAAGCCCATTCCCAGAGGGGCCAGAACTCAGAGATACGGTATACACTTTGAAATCAATTCCTATCAACAGGAAAACTAAAAACCATATACAACACCTTTTGTTGTCTCTAATTATCCATGTGCAGCTTTTGTGGTCCACAGATGAATAGAGTTTTCCTTCCATCAAAGGAGGCTGGTCTTTCAGTGTAACACATATGTTATCAGGGGAAAAGCGTACTTTTATGTCATCCTTTGTAATGTCTTGAGGAATGTGAACTGTTATTGTCACATCATCTTCAGTCTGCTGCCAGTAATAGAGAGGGTCTACAATTGGAAACATGCAGAAAAATACAAACTAGATTACAAATGCTGTCCTGGATTCCACAACATGCAATGCTGGGAGATATGGAATAGAAGTTTGTGGAAGAGTGGAAATTAACTTTCACTCTGAACAATTTACATAAAATATATTCTGATTATAAAATGGAGAAACTTTTTTTTAGCAATCAAGTTCATTTGTGTCCCTCGTCTGGAGAGCAATTTATATTCATGTCTATACTCAAATATGCTGATAGAGTAATGCCCATTGTATAACTCTAAGTTTATTGTAGCATAAAAAATTGATAACCAAAATGTACTTAAATACACCGAAACATTAACGATTAATAATTTGGTTGAAGASACATCAGGTGCAGTGGTACTGACAAGCTACTGCATGCTCAGAAGTATATGCCATTCAGAGATGTGAACATTTTTTTCTTACCTGTTTTGCCAGAAGCTAGACTGACTATTCAACAGAAATTATTTTAGAAGACCAAGTAGTCTTCATCTGCCTCAGTTGATGGAGATGAAATAAAACTGCCTGCCCAGAGGTAATGCTTGACTTTTGCTCCTGGGTCTAGAACCTGCCTGATGTCTATCTTGATTATTAAACTGCTACAAGAAGTGGCCTTTTAAGCGAAATGTTTATACAAAAGGAAGGCTATGACAGCATGATTGGGTAGTGCACAGCTGGTCACAGAAAACACAAATACAGATGCATTCATTTTCTGAACAGCAACCTTGTACATGTTACCTTCCTATTTAGAGGAAAAGTAAAGTATGGATAGACCCTTTGGAAGCTCTCAAGTTGTCACAACACAACACAAGATTTAGTTGATCTAAGCTTCGTGTCAGCAACCGTGACTCTGGAAGGACTCTTACACTGTTGTCCGTTACCACGAGTTTCCTGTTTGCAATGGGTCAGTCACAGGTGCTACAAATATACTTCCCAGCAACTACTAATATCTGAGATATGACAGCCTTCAAAATTCTAAACTTTGACACAGATTGTATCTGATAGTAAAAGTCTTAAGTTATAAGAAAACTGAATGACACCAAAAAAGWAGCGTAGACTTCCCCTCTCCCCGGTCTTCAAGACAGCCTTCTCATAAGCTGTCAAAAATGTGCAGAGGAGACTATGAAAGAACAAATTAAAAAACAAAATACCGATGTGCAACATAACCACCTTAATATTTCTTTATCTGTTTTGTAAAATCCTATAAAAATTAGAGTTCTATTGCTGGCACATCTTGTTTCATTATCTGATATCTATTATGCCTACAATTTTATATAACCATGCAACTAAAATTATAGCTTGAGTTAGGTTTAGCAAAAGACAAATTCTCTCTTAAAGAGGTATTAGACTTCCCTCTAAACTAGGAGTTCAGGTGTCAGTACTTTCTCTACCATTAGATTTTTGTGCCATGAGAAGTTTTCTAAAGGTATTGCTGCAAACAGTACTCCACACATTACAGATTTCTGGGCTTTGGCAACACCATATGTGCACATACATGCATGAAATCAGCTATCCTAAGAGCCATATAGTGCTCTTTACTGTGTTTCTTTAATCATACCTAGCACACAACTCAAGAAGCTCTTAAAATCCTTAAAACATTGAACTAGCTAATTCAGGTGACAACTGCATAGACATTGCTTTATGGTGCTCAGTGCACTGAACTCCTTTGCCTTAAGATTTATACGTACGGACTATTCCTAATACAATTACATGTACAACGTCACAGTTATCACAGTGTATAACATTAATACATTCCAGAAAATTGATCTTTTTGTATTGCTTCCCAAACAGATTTTTGCACCATTGACAAAGATTGTGCTAGTATCATTCAGTTAGGATTGCTTCATTAACCAATGTTTCATATTCAGAAGCAAAAATCAAATCTGAAACAATAAAATATAACTACATAAACATACATATTATAGAGCTCAGTGATATTTAAGATAAAACAACTTTATTAATAGGTTTTTACATACCTAATTTTGTCTTGATCTCAAAGAAAAAGAAGTATGGATGCCTTTTACTGAAGTTTATTATTTTTTCTGAACTGCTTTACCACTGGAGAAAAGATAATMTCTTACAGGATTCTCATTCTTTAATAAGAAAAAGTTTTTTTGTTTGGTTTTTTTTGTTTGTTCGTTTGGGGTTTTTTGTTGGTTTGTTTGTTTGTTTAAATTTAGAAAGGCAGGAGTAAATTACATATCAGAGAGCTTTCTGATGAACAACTATTCGGGGGAGTCAATGGGTGCCACACTGCCCACTCTCATCTAGGAAGACTGGCTTAATTTGAGTACTTCAGCCAGATGCCTAAATTTAGGTGCTAACTTAGCAATTCAACTGCTAGGAAATACTTAGTATAGTTCTGTTTGCAAAATATCCTTTTCCTTAGGACAACAAAATTCTTTAAGTGTCTCCTATCCAAAAAAGCTTCTCATATAGGTTTATGCACAATACAACTTCCCGGGGTGAAAACAAACAAAAAAAGCCAATATGTCYTTAAAAAAACAAAAACAAAACCAAAAAAACTGGAAGATAGATATTAAGACAAACATTTACTGCTAGAATTTCCAAACAGATGCTAAGCTGACAAGCTATTTTCTAAGCCAAAAGAGAGAGTAGCCTATCATAATCTGCCAGATAAATCTTACCTTTCTTTTCATTTGTTGCTTTTGCATCGTCATTTTCTTCTAATTTGTCGTCTTCATCTTGCATAAATTTGAATGGTTTGTAGGAAACAATCATTAGACCATCCCCGCTTGGCTCTATTGCTGCATAATGGGGGACTGATTTTCCTTGTAAAACTCTCCTTTTAAAGATTTCATATCTATGATCACCTATAAAATTAAAAAAAAAAAAAAATCTTAGCGGTAATATTTTTCTAGAAGACAAATCATTATATGAGAATCTCATTACACTTAAAAATACTAAGCAATCCTACCAGTTAAATCACAGTACTGTAGTTTAAAAAGAAATTTCTTAGAATTCTGTTTTCTGATGAGTTTGTTAAATATGTAGACCCTAAAATTAATCTAACATTGCCCTTTTTTCTTATGATGGCTTTGTTGATCACAACTAGCCCAGCAATTCACAAAACCACTCACAGCCTCTGTACAAACAAGTTTTCCAAATACTTTTTGAGCTGCTGTAAAAACTTGAGAAGCAATGAAACAGCTAGTGGTAACACTTCATTCATAATGGAAAATGCCCATCTTCCTCAACTTTTGTAAAACACTGCCCTTTAAAAGGGAGGTCCCAGAGGTTAGCTACTGGCGTCAAGGACCATGCCATTCCTACTGTGCTCTCAAACACATGAGAACTGATGACTCAAAGTACCAGTATGGTGACAGGTTCTAGGACAACATTGATTCTTTTTCCATTAGAATCTTACTGCCCACAGAGTCCTCAGGAATTGATCAACTTCTGAGTAATAACAGATTGTACACATGGATTTTTAGCAAAAAACCTAACAACTTGATTAAATTCTCACAGGTGATAAAATTATCCACAGGAATTGTTTAGTTTTTCACATTTATGCTTCATCTCTTCATTAAAGAAATTACCGTACTTGTAACTACAACTTTACTTGAAAGAAACTGGGAACTCATTAGCAGAGACATTAGACAAGACCAAATTATGATGGTAAAAATCATCTATACCACTCTAGTACTCCAAAATGTGTTCCTGTTTGACCTCAATGTTAAGCTTAGAGAAACATCAAAGTCATAGGAGAATACAGATAATAATGGATAAGCTAGGTATGATTTAGGTCCTCTCAATTGGTTATCTTGTTTGCTAAGCAAGACGTGGAGTAAAGAGTAATAACCAGACTATAATGTAATTCTGGTACTTGGTGGTGTTAACTAAAGCCCCCTCCTTTTTCCTAAAAAGTTTGGTTGGGGCACGGGGGGTATTAATTGAAGAGATTCAACCATTCTAATTAGAGACAGAGCAAGAGAGCTATAAAATCAGAAGACCCCAGGCAAAAGGGTAACCTGCTTTAAAAATTAACAAATTACCTCGGCTTAGATACATGACCAAAAAGAGCATGTCTTTGTTGTAGTGGGAAGTTAGGCACTCACTGAATGAGCTGTTATTTAACTGACTGAATTTAACTGTGCACTGAAATATATCAAATTTGTTTGCAAGTCTCTCTTACAGCATTTGCTCATTTATTAAAAGGCTCTACAACCTCACAACTTGTCATTGTGTAACCAAACCTTTTATAGAGTATTTTCAATCAGTCATCAACACTTTTAAATTTTTTAAGTAAGTCTTTATGATCTTTTCGGTAAGTTTATACTACATGAATTTTCTTGTAAAGAAGGTCAGAATAAAGCTAAGCATGTAACATTTTTCTGAGTCTAACAAAGAAGTGTGGTGGTTCTTCATTTCAAGCTTTTACAGTGAGGATTCCTAAAACATTAGTTAACTAAAGAAAACAACAAACTTTGAAACGGTATACCTTTGTCACAACCCTCTGAAGTACCACACAAGATGTGAACAGACCTAACTCCTGCTTCCATTCAGATTTATTTTCATGCTTCCATTTTTTGTCCTTTGGTAATACAATAGTGGTAGGTGTGATCACTTTGTCTAGCCAACCAGACATGGCAGAGACTCTCACAGCTGTTGGTGTCAAAAGACATAACTATGTTTTAAGGCTTTGCTTTGATGAAGCATAGATTTTGGTAATTTGAGAAATGGATTGTTGATTAACTACTTATTTTTACTACAATCTGATTTGATAAAATGCACCCACAGGCAGCTTCAAGAAAAGTTAAGCATAGCAATTGCCTACTGATGAAAGAGGATGTAAAGTATTGTAATTTCTCAAAACAGTTTTTATCTTCGAAACTGGTTCATACATCACTCTGATTTGCAAGATGTTTTTTTAAAAGAAATCAAAACTTATTTCTCTCTTTATAATTAAAGTTTGCTTTGAATCTTGTTATTTACATCTCTGCTGACTGTAATTACAAAAATTTTGTCTGTTCCTTGGAAATGCTCGAGAACTGGCAAGATTTTTGGAAAGATTTTTAAATCTACTTTTACGGAAAAAGTTTCACTCCATGAACATTTGTTTTAAGTTATAAAAAACACACTGTAAAAAAGAATTTGTTTATGAAAATATACAGTATTATAAAATACAATAAAAGTTTGTGTTAGTGCTCTCTTTAAGCAATGGTCTTCAGTTCTAGACTGGCAATATTACTGATTTAATTTTTCTTACAAGATATAACCAGTAAYGTTCCAAGGTTTCTTTCTCTTGTTGAGCTGGCCACAAAAGCATAAGGCAATCTCACGTGGCTTTCTGGCTCTCTTAAAAATATTTCCATCACCCAAGGTTTCAACAGCAGACAACGTGAATAAAGCCACTCATTCTCCTATGCATACTATATATGTAGGAGACCAAGGAACATTTGGATAGTAAYATCGCAGTATGCAATCAACTGCTTTAGTTCAAGTAGTTAAAGATCTTGTTTCTATCGGTATCAAAATTATACTTTTTGGAAGATAATGAATGAAACCGTATCACAGTCTTCCCAAAAAGGTAAGTTAATTTAATCCACACATCTTTAAATCAGACGCTGAAGCATGGGGTCTCGTATCCTTTATGGAAATCCTGATATTTAATGTAAGTATATATGGTCATATTGAACAGATAAATTACCCTTTGCCAAACTTTATTAGGATAATACATTAATTAATAGGTATTAATACGCTAATATGTTTTTAATGTGTTGGTCTAAAATTAACTGAATAACTTAATACTCTTTTATTGTAGGAAAACCTAGAATATGCAGTATTTACTACTTATGCTACAGTTCTTATATTTATCTCACACTAATTCCAATCCCACGACACTGTTAATTGGAGGCTAAAAAAACAACAAAAAACCCAAAACATAACCAAACAAAACCCCATACCCAGCTGCACAACATTTTGAAAAGTATAACACACATTAGTTAGAAATAGTTCTGTATAACCTCGATTTTACAAGATCAACCTAAACACGAATTGCATTTCGTAACGTCACAAAGTAAAGTTCTACCTTGTTTTCTAATTACATTAACCACACACGTATAAAACTTTACTTCTTCCTGTCTTCCAAATGTTTGTCAGAATTTAAGTCTACAACTGATAACTTGATCTCAAAATGTAAGAAAAAATTACCTACGTAAAATCCAAGCTGAACTTTTGGGGAAAGGAAATAGCAGAACCTGAAGAACAATCAACTTCTAAGACAAAAGAATAAAAGCATGATTTTTTTTTTTAAACATTACTCACCAGTAACATAAATGTACAACACTTACCCTCTCTGCTTATCTCTGCAATTGTAACCCATTCCAAGGTAATATGAAATCCACTTCCCTTTGTGTCCAATTCATCTTTTTCCACCCTAAGCAGCAGCACAGCTACTGAATGCATATCAGATTTTACAAATGAAACACTGTGTGCTATAATAAATGGACTTCCTAGTTCTTCATTAAACACAATCTAGAAGACAAAATTGTAGTAAAAAGTCAGTCAGTTAAAACTGGAAGTCTTGCTCTTTCTCAGAAAGCAGTGAAAGGCTTCAGTGAACGTCAAATCAGTTAAAGTTTGCTTCCCACAAACCTCTCTGCCAATATGAATCCATGAATGTCATAAATTTCTGGTTCCTCCCTCCTTGGCTATCAAGCCACTGTTCTGAAATGCTTTTAATTATTATTGTTTATATTATAAAATCACTGTAAGTGCCCATTACACAAAGCACAAAGATCCACAAAACCATCTGCATTATGGCTGTTTACTACTACAGTAAGTAGAGGTACAACAACTGATGAACAGAACACGATCCATAAACACAGCATATCAACTGAGGAAAATAGTCTCAAACTCAAGATGAAAAAGTAGGCATTTCACCAAGGCCCTCACTACTTCTCTAAACACCCCAACATCCTGAAAAATCTTTGTAGACCTTGACATGTGCAAACAAGAAGATAAAAAGGTCCAGTGCATTGCTGCCAGTGTTCAATCAACAACCAGTACTGAGGGGAAGGGGGATCTCTTTATTTGGCTACTATCTTTACAAAGAGATTCAATTTTCCTTCTCTATAAAGTTTTATGAAGCAGAGTAAGAAACAAAAACCTATAACTAAATGAAGGAATATAATATTCATGTTTAGGAGGAGCTAGGGTTAGATGTTTTTGAATTTTTATGTATATGGTTTGGAAAAGTCTATCCATATTTGGATGGGACTAGGTAGGCAGAGTACACAAATATTACTGTCATATTGAAAGGCTGTTGTGGTTTAACCCCAGCTGGCAGCTAAACACCACATAGCTGCTCACTCACTCCCCCCTGGTGGGATGGGGRAGAGAATCGGAAGGGTAAAAGTGAGAAAACTCGTGGSTTGAGATAAAGACAGTTTAATAGGGAAAGCAAAAGCCACGCACACAAGCAAAGCAAAACAAGGAATTCATTCACTACTTCCCATTGGCAGGCAGGTGTTCAGCCATCTCCAGGAAAGCAGGGCTCCATCACACCTAACGGTTACTTGGGAAGGCAAATGCCATCACTCTGAATGTCCCTCCCTTCCTTCTTCTTCCCCCAGATTTATATGCTGAGCATGACATCGTATGGTATGGGATATCCCTTTGGTCAGTTGGGRTCAGYTGTCCCAGCTGTGTCCCCTCACAATGTCTTGTGCACCCCCAGCCTCCTCGCTGGTGGGGTGGTGTGAGGAGCAGAAAAGGCCTTGACTCTGTGTAAGCACTGCTCAGCAATAACTAAAMCACCCCTGTATTATCAACACTGTTTTCAGCACAAATCCAAAACATAGCCCCATACAAGCTACTATGAAGAAAATTAACTCTATCCCAGCCAAAACCAGCACAAAGGCTAATAAACACCACTGTAAACATGAAATAATTTCATACAGAAGGACTGCACGTCTTGTAGCTTGAGACATTTAGCAGTTGGTACCTATAGCTGGAAGTTTTAATTCTAGAAACTATGTATTTCAGCTTTTCTAAAAAAAATACTCATTCAGCAAAAACAAAAAAAAAAAAAAAAAAAAAAAAAAAAAAAAAAAAAAAAAAAAAAAAAAAAAAAAAAAAAAAAAAAAAAAAAAAAAAAAATCTTTATTTGCTAGAACATTAACACGTGAAAGAATAAATGACAAGGAATTCAAGCTGCAGTGGCTGAATGCGTCTAGGCTCAATCAAGCTGTTGTTACTGAAACCTGATAAGGTTTGAGGATTTATGGGGTTGGTATGTTAACATCACTGTAAAACACTGGGTGCTCTAAGTACTCAAAAAGTGAATTTAAATGGTGACAGAACCTCAACATATAAATCTCATGTTTTTGTTACACTGACAACTCTAATGTAACTTATTTATGTATCAACATTCTCACACAAAACAGAATAAAAACCAGTTGGTATTTATTACCAACCATCCAAAGAACAGGATGACCAATTTCCTAGTTACCGAACTCTCAAAAGATGTAGGGGAAGGATCTAATCAATCATGCTGAAATCTTCCACTTCAGGACATATACCTGAGTTCCTGCCAATACTAAAACCTCGATTGCTTAGGAAACTGCCCGCTAATAAAGAAAATAGATGCAAAATGTGGGTGCTTTATACCAGATTCGTCTTTCATGAATAAAGAGGAGCTAACCACAGACCACGAGACTCAGTAGCTCAGATAGAAATGTAACTTAATTATATTTGTTGTGTCCAAGCAGGATAACCAATATCATTATTACTGTAGTAAGATCACTTTATAGGGATACAAAAAATGTTCTTTATCAAGACTCTTTTTAATCACAAGAAACATAAAAACATACCAGTTACAACCAACAATTTTAAGTAAAAATATTAAGCATTTTCCAGAGCTAAGTGCACAGTATGAAGATTTTCCCTACCAGAGAGGAGAAATAATATTGCCTACATTATACCTGCTCTGCAGGTAACCCTCAGGGTTACTTATCAAAGCCTTTTAATCAGCAGTTTTGTTTAAGTTTTATTCTAGTCTCTGTGGATGTATTTTTAAGATGGGGCAAATTAAACGGTGAGTATTTCAAGCACAATTACATCCGCACAGACAAACATCACACAGAAATCTCCTAACTTAAAAATGAAAGTAGCTTTTAGCTTGGTTGACAGTAATTTCAGACTCTTTAAAAAAATATATATATTATTCCACAGGCCAGTTGAAATAGCAAACAATAAAAGATGGGGAGGGGGGCAGGGAATCCTAGACAGACACATATGAATAGGGAAGGGAAAGGGGAAATGTTTTTTAGAAAAAGTTCTGCTAGACAAGCACTTAGCCACCTATTTAGAAACACTCACTTTTACTTAGACAGATTCTTCTTCAGACAAAAGGCTGTTCCCTTTCAAAAACTTGAATTTTAGATATTTTGTGCATAAAGAAATCATTAATTTAGTCATTAGTATAAAAATCAATGATTTTTATCCTTGAACACAATTCTGTATCAGTGATACAGAGTTATGATTTAAAGCTTAATTCTTCACAACATTACGTACGTCCAATTCTCATAAGAAATGCAAGAATAAGAATTATTTGGTAGACGTAAATTCTTAAATGTGTTATTGCACGACTTACCTCCCACTTTTCAGATGCACTGTTTCCACGCTTGCCTGATTTAATTAAATACAGTCTTCCTGTACCATCAGAAAGGGTAACCCATGTGGAAGATGAGAAGTATATTGAGGCACAAAGGCGATTATCATAAGCTGTCAAGTCTGTAGGTAGCCTGAAAACTTCTCTTGGTTTTTGTAGAGCAGTGTCCTATAAGCAAACAGTCACGCACTAAGACTTTATGAAGTATTTATCAATTTCAGTAAGTATTACAGACAAATTAAGAATAACAAATCTCAGCAGCAATTCACCAGTTTCTTTGTGCAGTTGAGCATATTTGGAAAAAAGTGGGTAGCAAGCATCATTACCACATATGTGGAAAAGGTGGTGGAATTTCATCGAGTTGGTTTCTACTTACTGAAAACATGAGTGTTCTATAATTGATATTTCAGCACTCAATTTTTTTTTCCTGCCATTTTACAGCACTAATTACATTTTGCATTAAAAAAAAGGCTTTTCACTTCTTTTCCCCTAGCATTCCCATATAAGTAATCACTTACCTCAAATAATTCTAGTCCCAGTAAAAATGTGGAGACTTTAAAAGAAATGAAAGCCACAGAATTGTACTCAAACTAGTTCATAAAAACTCACTTCTAAATTAAAAAGAATTTTAGCCTATTCTTTTACACAACTGGTACCTTCAAGCTGATATATCATTTCTCAGCCTTCCTAGAGTGGTTATTTTATTCAGTAAGTTAGAGAAGTAACAATTGTGATTAGCTAGCAAAGAAAAGGTGTACTAATTCATATCATATTTGCGAATAACTTTTCCATCACATTATGATTATACTATGCATCARGATAAATTTATTTAGCATACTGTTATCAGTGGCACACTGCAATCTTATTTTTTGTTTTTAAGCCAAACTACAAGCATAGATAAGTTTTTGAGCATGAATAAACAGAGAAACTATAGTGAACAAAGTGCACAGATGATACAATTCTCCAGTGAACCACAGAGATAGATGCATTTTTAAAAAACAATACATATCACTAAATTTAAAACAAAACAAAAAGGAAAAATCCAGTATTTCCTGCTGTATAAACTTCACACAAATCAGCCTGACTGAATAATATTGCAAAATGAATGTTATATTACCAATTTCATCTGTATTTCTAGTAATTGTTCTCAGAACTCCTGCTTTAGATCAGTGTTGCCTTCTTCATTTCCTGCTATTTCTAACAGAAGAAACCTCTTTCATGCTGTAAATTGGATTTCCAACTCTTGTCTTTAAGTACAAAGGCACGTCTTCCAGGATATCTTTTAGGGATTATTCTTTATCTTGTGCCTTCACTCTTACATACAGCCCTTTCTTTGCTGAATAGGGCTTTGTAACTCTCTGCTCATTATTTGGCTTGCAGAATGCCAGCAACACCGCTGCCTGCTTAGGACTACAATTTACCTGCCTTTTGTGAGTTGAAGTAATCTCTGAATATCCAAGAGGCTTGTTAGGAAAAAAAAAACCTGACCAAATCTTTATGATTTGAAAAGAACTTGGCATCACAGTTTAAAAAACGGTCAGGACATGCTTTATCAGCAATACAGCTTGATCAGCTACTTACTAAGCAGATCAAGCTGCAGCATTAAGAGTACAAACAAAATATTCTTACAGAAAAACATAAGATGAAGACTGGAGATTCAGCAACATCACAGTCACATCTCTATTTTATAATCTTTCAAATAACTGAAATAGAACTTAATTGCTTGAAGTTTTTCAACTGAACTAAGTAGCTGCTAAATAAAACGGCCTGGCAGTCTGTCACAAGTGGAGTCCCCCAGGGATTGATACCAGGCCCCATGCTGTTCAACATCTTCATAAATTACCTGGATGGTGGGATTGAAAGCACCCTCACCACATTTGCTGATGACACTAAACTAGGTGATGAGGTAGACACGTCACAAGGGAGAGTCATCTTGCACGGAGACCCAGACAGCCTGGAAGAGCGGGGTAGCAAGAGCATTGTGAAGTTAAACAAAGGCAAGTGCAAGGTCCTGCACCTGGGGCGGAATAACCAAAGAGCCCAGTACCGGCTAGGATCTGTGTGGCTGGGGAGCAGCTTTGCTGAAAGGGACCTGGGGGTCCTGGTGGACAACAAGCTGAACATGAGCCAGCAGTGTGCCGCTGCAGCAACAAGGGCAAATCGGATCCTGGGCTGCATCTGCAGGAGCATTACTAGCAGAGATAGAGACATGATCATCCCACTCTACTCAGCACTTGTCAGGCTGCACCCGGAGTACAGTGTCCAGTTCTGGTCCCCACAACTGAAAAAAGACATGGTCAGACCAGAAAGGGTCCAAAGCAAGGCCRCGAAGACGATCAAAGGGCTGGAGAACCTGCCCTATGGGGGAAGACTGAAGGAGTTAGGTCTTGTCTCCCTGGAGAAGATTCAGGGGGGACCTCATCACAGCATTCCAGTACTTAAAGGACAGCTACAAAGGGGGCGGAGACTCTCTYTTCACAAGAAGTCACATAGAGAAGACAAGGGGCAACGGGTAAAAGTTGCACCAGGAGAGGTTTCATCTCGACRTAAGAGAATTTTTTTTACAGTGAGAACAATCTATACTGGAACAACCTCCCCAGGGACATGGTAGAGTCCCCATCACTGGAGGTTTTCAAGACGCAGCTGGACAGGGTGCTAGAAAATCTCATCTAGGCTCCTTTTCCCATGGAAGGTTGGACCATATAATCTTTTGAGGTCCTTTCCAACCTGGGCTGTTCTATGATTCTAAAACAAATGGTGGACACTAAAAATATAATTTAAAAAAAAAAAAAAAGAAATAAATATTCACCACCTTGCCCCTTATATTGATTCATAGATTTTAGGATCTGATGAGGTCTCCAAAAAGGTCTTCCAGTAATAACAAACAAAACCAATTCCTGTTGTTTCTGTTCTGTATCTTAAAGAAACATTTCTCATGAAGTTATGGTCCTTTCCCCTCATCTCTCAGACAGTTTTTTATATATCATAAATAAAACAAAACTAAATGTAACAGGTTTCATAGATATTTTGCAGGCTAGTGTACCTACATATATTTGAATAAACAATCATCTCTGGAAAAAAAGGTGCCCGACTGGCCTTTACATTTCCCTTTTTAAACCCAATCTATCTTCTTAATCCAACAACAAATAGACTATATTGAGAACATAACTAACGGTCATAGACCCAATTAAACTATTTTCAGTTTTATTTTACTAGGCTCATTTCCAGTCAGTTGATCTACAATTATTTTAGAAGCTCCACAAATCAGAAAACTCTGCTTAACAATAAGGAATTTCTTCCCTTGTCACTAAAAATCAGCATTAGTGTCACTAAAATGAAAAGATATTTAAGTATAAATACATTTTTAAAAACAGAAAAACAGAATTTGAAAGAAAAACATTACAGGAACAGTTTTGAAGATATTTACAAGTATGTAAAAGGAAGCACAAACAAACAGAAGCAAATTTTTGTATTGAAAACCTGGGGGCAGGGGGAACAAGTATTTATTCTGTGCCACACAAAATGCACTCTCTTACTACAGCAAGGGTGGGCATGAGACTAAGAAACAGCAGTGAAAAAGTATCAGATTAAAACAGTGTCTCATTACAGGCCCTGGAATTTCAGCCACAAATTATTGTAATATTTTCTAAGCATCTCCTGCCCCTCTATCTTCACTCAAGCAATGGATAGCTTGGGGAGGGGGGAAATCATCTATATATATATCTACTTCTAGTAAAAGAAACTCACTTATTCTGATCTATGAAATAAGGCAGTCAAAAATACACATACAAAGCACCATCTTTAAAAGAATTCTTTGCACTTGTGCACGTGTATGCAATACAGAAAGCACATTTGTTCATTCAAAGCATGCCATGGCCTCATTTGTTGAGAATCCTGTATTTGAGGGGATTTCAAATCCTTCAGATTTTCCAGATGTTATTAAAATCAGATGTGCATTTAAAACATGTTTGAAGGTAAGCAAGATAAATTGGATTTGGGTAAGTACCATTTTAATAAGCAACAGCAAAAAAGACCAGATGACAAACAGATAGCCTGCTTGCCTTTTGGGCCTACTTGAATTCGTATTAGAGATTACTGTGTACTACAAAAAGGCACAAGGGCTATTATGAAACCTGCAATGGAAAAGATGCAAATTTGATTTTTAATTATTGGAAACATTCAGGGTCACTTTGTAGATTCAGTTGCGTCACTACGCCCCTTGAACTATTCCACTAATTTATAACACATTCAGGAGGGGAGAATGAAAGAATTAAAAAAAACAAAAAACAAACAAACAAACAAAACCAAAAAACAAACAAAAACCAAAACAAAACCCCAGACAAACCCACAACCCAAACAAAACAAACAAAAATCCCACAAACACTAGATACAAAGAATTTTGGCTTCCAGTTTCACTGAAAGGCAGTATTTTCTACAATAAAAGTGTTCCATTGTAACTAGCAAGTTGCATGACTACTGTGCTTGGGGGTGGGTGGGGGAGGAAATCAAAATCCCATGCATCTTATCATGGAAAGAAGAAACATCAGCCCTGTTAACAGTGATTTACAGGGCTATACTATGTAACGTTACAGAAGACCACACTTTTGTCAGCCTTCAAGTGAATCTTAACAGTAAGCTTCAAATAGTTTTGGAAGTAATTTAAAAAAACCCCAAACCTATCAACCATCAAGCATTTAATCTTCTAAAGCCCACATCAGATTTATCAGCACTGAGCAGGAATGTGAGGACTCAATACATCTCCTGAAAAAAAGTGAAAAATAATCTTCATTACACATTACAAAGCCTCCCTCTCAACAGGAAAGAAAGGAAATGCTCTTATTCACAACCTTTCTGTTCACTAATTTAACTTTAGGCATTTATTAGAACAGTCTCTAATCTCAGTCTGACGATGAAAAGGATGGACTTACTTGAAGCTGAAACAAAACCTGTCCTCAAAACCCTTCTGTGTCAGATTTGCTTTCTGACTTACTGTTTCTCTGTTCACCAGCCGGTTAACAGGGGTTAATAGTAACTCCCTACTTCAAAAGTATGAGGGGATGCTGAGATACTATAGTCATGTTTTATACTAGTAGGAACTGGCTAAAACAACTATGGTCATTTTAACAGAAGTCAGATTTACTCGCTGTAATTAGGTTTAAATGACAGCAACATAGTTTCTTTAAGAAAAAACTAGACACAGCTTCTCATCAGACCCAGTTCTTCATCTCCCTTCACTTCTCTACAAAGATCCTTCCTCTGTTTAACTATTTTTCACTCCCAAGCCTCTCTCTTATCTCTTCCTTTAATTCTAGCTCTGCCCACTTCCATACTTCTTGACAGCGTACTCTGCTCCCTTTTGGCCTCTGTCATTCTGTTAGTCTATTCCAGATTTCATCTGGGTGCCTTCACTATTACAATGAGTGCTATCCTTTCAGCAGCTTGTTTGCCTCACCTGCCTATGGTGCTAACTCTGATTTTGAGCCTTTTAAGCAGCCCAGGTTTCAAATTTGTATAGAAATTCTGAGCAAACAGTTCCTCCACAGGCAAAGTCAGGCAGACCAAGCCAGGGACTCTAGTTGCTCAGGATAAGGAGCCAATGTGCAGGTACAAGAGGTAAAATGTAAAATGCAAGCTTAAAAATTCCCTCTGTTCCTGACTCCCCCGCACCAGGCTCCATTTCAGTAAGCGTGTCTTAGCTTACATAGTTAAGTAGTGAAATTTTACTTAGGTTCTGCCCCTCTACTCTGCTCTGGTGAGACCCCACCTGGAGTACTGTGTCCAGCTCTGGAGCCCTCAGCATAAAAAAGACATGGGCCTGTTGGAGTGGGTCCAGAGGAGGGCCATGAAAATGATCAGGGYGATGGAACACCTCTCCTATGAAGAAAGGCTGAGAGAGTTGGGGTTGTTCAGCCTGGAGAAGAGAAGGCTTTGGGGAGACCTTATTGCAGCCTTTCAGTACTTAAAGGGGGCTTATAAAAAAGATGGCGGCAAACTTTTTAGCAGGGCCTGTTGCAACAGGACAAGGGGGAATGGCTTTAACCTAAAAGAGGGTAGATTTAGACTAGATACARGGAAGAAATTTTTTACGCTGAGGGTGGTGAAACACTGGCACAGGTTGCCCAGAGAGGTGGTAGATGCCCCATCCCTGGAAACATTCAAGGTCAGGTTGGAYGGGGCTCTGAGCAACCTGATCTAGTTGAAGATGTCCCTGCCCACAGCAGGGGGGTTGGACTAGATGACCTTTAAAGGTCCCTTCCAACCCAAACCATTCTATGATTCTATGATTCTTTGGCATGCCTGTAAGATTTAAATTTTTTAAGTTGTATTAAGAAACTGTATTGTTCCAAAGTCACAAACAGTTTGTCATACTGTATAAACAAGCGGTATTTTGTAAGAGATTTAAAATAAGAATGATGTTTCCAAGGAAAAGACAGAGAATGAGAAAAGAAAAGACATACCAAAAGAGAAAGGAAAAAATAAAAGCTATAAGTTATATGGCAATTTCCACAAAAAGCCRTAAGAAATACAAAACTTTGTTTTTATGAAAAATCAAAATATCTAGGCAT
Source organism: Phoebastria nigripes (assembly GCA_035582835.1). Classification (NCBI taxonomy): domain Eukaryota; kingdom Metazoa; phylum Chordata; class Aves; order Procellariiformes; family Diomedeidae; genus Phoebastria; species Phoebastria nigripes. The sequence continues at coordinate 78,643 of JAYKAV010000268.1, forward strand.
TGGACATGTCTCTCTCGAGCAAAATGGTCCACACCCAGCATTCTGAATAACGAAGAGCCAAGTATTTAAAACCCTGATATCGAAGTCTAAAAGATTTTGTTGTTCTTCACTTTATTTGCTTCCTTATTCTGACTTGTTTCAAACAGAATTCTCACGGTTTTTCTGGTGCCACTAACAGTGGTTCTGAATTTAAGTTAACTGAAAGTTATGGAAACACCATTCCACAGCTAATTCTTACTGGAATTCAGAAAGATTAAAATATAGATACCATTAAGGATTTTAATTAAGTGTGAGAAAAGTTACAGTTGCCACAATTTCTCAATTCCATTATTCGAATATAAAAAGAAACAAAGTCGTCTTTGCAAGAAGAGCTGAAGGTTGAGAAATCAAGTCCAAGTATTTAACTGCTGGAGGAGAAAACTTTGAATTATTTTCCAGCTATATTCTGGTATTACAAACATCAAGCAATTAAAAAAGTCAAGTCAGATGCAAAAACCCCACGATCCCAAAAAACCCAAGTCAGTAACCCTGTCACTACACTACCCATTGGGTCTTTAAAACAAAGTATCGATGCTGGCTTACTGAATGAAAGAAATCCAATAGTTGTAACGGAAGAATGTTAAAGCTTTTATGCGGTATTTCCAGACAAGTTAGGGTAACAACTTTCTCAACCTAGTATAAAAAAAACACTTGAATCGACTTAGAAAAACTGCTCATGTTGATCACTTTTCTTTTTCAGTTATGTTTGATTTTGAGCAAGTGGCAAGGTATTATCTATACTTTTTGCCTTCACAGATGACATCTTTTTAAACACTTAAGTTGCAGGAATAATTAATGATCTATGGATAACTAACACACTGCCATACTAGAATCAAAGTTGCAACAGAAATAGGAAGCAGAACTAGAAATAATTAAGTGTTAAAAAGTGTTAAAAAAAGTGTTCTTTCACTTTGGATTTAGGACACGCATGTTAACCTGTTTCATCTTCTGTTTTAAAGAAGACTGACATTAATTTTAATTGTGGCCATTGCTAACTTGTAAGCTATACTTGGCTGAAAACAACATTAATTGTAATATACATGTGACTAATATACGGCCAGGCACATTTGTAATGAGACACCTTGTTGATGTTTCTGAATACACATTCCTTTTTATACATATGCAAACATGTTTCCTTTGCAAAACAGCACTGTACTGTGTCTTAGGACACAAGATGGCAGCTATTTATTTCACAGTCCGGTGGAACTAAAACTCATGGCAAAATATTAACCAAGTGCCATTTTCTTGAAGATTCCAATGGACCCACCAGTCCTAGGGAAGAATATTTATTATTTCAATTTACTGCCTGTTGTAAAATCCTTTATCTAGTTTATCTGCTAAGAAATAAATTTACACACTTTAGGGCCCCCCTAATAAAGGAATGTATTGCGTGTCTGTGCTGTGCTGGCAGTGGGGAGCTGCGGGGGTGGCCTCTGTGAGGAGTGGCCAGGGCTGCCCCATGCCGCACACAGCCACTTCCAGCTGGCTCCAATGGACTCACCACAGGGCACAGCTGAGCCTGTCAGCCACGATGGTGGTGCGGAGCAGAGGTTCACCTGCAGCCCTTGGAGAAGACCATGGGGAAGCAGGTTGACCCCCTGCAGCCCATGGAGGACCACAGTGGGGCAGACATCCACACTGCAGCCCGTGGAAAGCCCACGCCAGAGCAAGCTCCTGGCAGGAGCTTCGTGTGGCTTTGTTTCCCATCATCCTACTCTATTCTTAATTGGCAATAAATTAAATTAATTTTCTCCAAGTCGTGTCTGTTTTGCCTGTGACAGTAATTGGTAAGTGATCTTCCTGTTTTTATCTCAACCCACGAGCTTTTGTGTCTTATTTTCTCCCTGTCCTGTTGAGGAGGGGGAGTGAGAGAGACTCTGGGTGGGTGTCTGGCAGCTAGCCAAGGCTAACCAACCACAAGGAAAAACCACAAAAAATGAGATTGTGACAAGCCACTGTTCACAGAAGGCTTTCCCTGACAAGCTTCTTTCTTTTAGACGTTCCTACTAGGAATCCAGATGATCTCAAAAGATTTGGAAGAAGTCCCAGAAGATTATTCTGTCTCAGCAAGAGTCTGCCAAAGGCTCCAACTGCCTGTATGTTCTTTGAAAAGTAAAGGAACTATTTTGCAGCTCCAGTTCTCAGCCTACCATCCTCTGGAAACCTGTATTTCCTGGAAAATCTAGAACTACCATTTCAGGATTTCTCTCACCTTAGCCCTGGCCTAGTAACTTCCACTCCCAGAACCTTGCACAGAGTAAGCCACTCTCAAAAATCACACATCGTCCTGTGTTTTCTTTTGTCCCACAGGGTTACAAGTCAAATTCCTTGGTAGCATGACAATGGATATTTTCCTTTCCAAACCTGAAAATTACATGTAGTCAGTTATAGCAATGAAATAAGTTTAGGCCAGTACTCTCTGGACTGCAGAGCAAAATGTTCTGTGGAGTCTAGAGAGAACAGTATGAAGAGACTCCATAAACTTTAAACATCTCAGCAGTATACAATCACTCTGAATCATTTGATTAACAAAAGGTTAAAGACTTCCTCCTCCACCCAACTCATTTAAAGATTCCTTCTACTTAACACTTGCACAGTCTAATTAATCTTATGTCAACCAACATGATTCCAAAAGTCAGATTACAGTAACTGGAAGAAGCTGCCACACCAAAATATATGAATGAAACAGGAACAGATATAGAAAGGAGGAAAGTATTAATATGTGACACATTTTGTATTTTCTAGAATTATATTAATCTCATAGCAGAATTCAACTGACTTGTTATATAAAATTAATATTGTTTTATGTAAAAATCAAACAGCAGCCCTGAATCATTTATTGCCAGAGCAAATCTTATTATGAGAATGGAGTATCTACATGTTATTACCTTTCTCAACATAAAATGTTAACCAAATAACTGGTTATGAATGAAGCATCGCTATTTAAATTAACTAACAACTGGATACAATAACAGACTTTTTTTTTCCTTCTGCACAGATGAACATTTAAGAAGCTATACTAGATGAGTCAAAAGGATTGAGTTAATCAAAGTAATGAAAACAAAAAATCCTACTTTGTGGTGAAAAACTGTAAGCATATATGTACTGCTCAACAGGATACAAGTCAAAATTGTCAGAGATATACTCTTACTCTAAATTATATATTCAAAGCTAAGAAGACATTGTGATAGCTGCAAAATCACCGCCAGTAACGCAGTCCTCTATTCCTTAATGACCAAGCACTACAATTGCATGTACCAGAAACACGGTGTCCACAGAGCCACGTCGTTTTCCCTCCAGAATGATGAATGACTTTGTAATGGAAACTAGCGTATCCATGCAGTAAAATGGCTCAAAAGAAATAGAAAGTTTGACTACTTAAGAACATCAGTATAAAAGCAGAGAATTGTCGTGTTTTTCAGACTTGGTCTAGCTTGCTTACACTCTATTTCAAGTTTGCGCAGGACCACCAGCATCTTTTTGCCTCCAATGAGCGATGCCCAGATTAACCTATTAGTATAAAAAGGCTTTCATTTCTAATTCTAATGCGTACAGCTTCTTTCCCTCCTTGTATCTACAATGACTGGATTTTCAAATTAGCAGACAAACATCAAGTAATGTAGGGGAGAAACAGCACGCAACTAGAAAAGAAGCGTCTACTCTTTTCTTCAGCTTGTCACCATATGTCTATCTTCCCCAGAATGGAAGCAGATGCAATACTATTTCAATACTAATGCAATACTATTAATGAAAAGATGTTAGAAACCTCACTCAAAATCCTTTCATCCTTCCTGTTGAAATGCATTTTTGTGAATCTACCTGTCTTCCTGGCAATAGCTTCCCCCAGTTTTTGTATTTGAATCCTCCTTGCCATATTTTCTATCTTATCTACCCCCTACCTTTTCAAATTCAGTAATTTTTAAAAAAAAGTTTATTCTTACCAGAGTCACCGACAGATTCATAACCCTTCCAAACTGATCAACATAGTAGACATTATCCTGGTACCAGGAATCAAGGTGAAGATAATTATACATGCCAAAAGCACGCATGTGGTCAAGGGTATATTGATCATCACGAAGTTTCACTTCTGCTACAGCTGCAGGGAAGAAAAAAAAAAAAGACTATTTTAACAACTATTTATTTATTTATTTATTATTTAATAATTTAAAGTTCAAACTAATAATTTTAAAATAATTCTTCCATCCTTAGTCCATAGGTCTGGTTTATTTGAAGAAAAATACATCATGTATACATAGTTTAAAATTTCACCATAAACTTGGAAAGCAGGTCATCCACACTGAAGGCCACTGCAGTCATTCACTGTGATCATGTAATAACTATTACCATTTATAGTGGCCCATACTGTCTCTTCCCAGCATGTGTGAGATCCAATTTGTCAATAACCCTCACAAGACGAAACACACAAGCAACAACTAAGTAAAACCTACTTTTAAGTTTGCTTGGGAAGAGCAGGAATCATTCCTGATACGCACATGGTAGTACAGTAAGGGAAAAAAATTCTGCTCTACGGTAACTCCAAGGAAACAACAGCCAAAAGAAATACCCCATCTAACTACATGGATTTCATAGTCTTAAATTCTGAACCAAGCTATCAACACTTGCAAGGCAAAAGATTAAAACAGTACAAAGCAGAATTACTACATGGTCATTACTAAAGAAACTATGTTCCTTGCGCACCCACTGAYGTTGAAATCTTGAGAAATGTCCAAGATACCATCAAAATTTCAGACTAAGCTTTTTCTAACTGCAAGAGGCTACAAAGAATGGCTGTTCACTATAATGGTACCTTCTTCTTCAAGGCAAGAAGCATGCTGCTTAGAGTCATCCACTTGAGCAAGATTTTTCCAAATAGAAAACCTCTCCTCAGCTACCAGTAATCACAATTGGGGTTATCTTTCTAAGACTAACTAAGTTTTTATTTAAACTAGCTGCAGCTTTTTCTTCCTATTCCATATCTATACAGAGATCAAGCAGCTGTAGTCCCAACATCTCAAAATACAGAAAATCCTCAAGTTTTAGCAAAGACATTAGCAGAGGTCTAGTCCATCCTTCTGCAAATAGACAGACTGGAACTCCAGTTCACTTTCCAGTACAGTCATTCCAGAACCCTTAGGTTCCCTGCAGGAAGTTTATCTCGAACTTCACACAACAAGCAAACTCCTTTAGAAAGTTATAAGTAAACTTTGTCAGCCCATGATGATTAGCCTTCAAACCCAGAGTATGGGGAAAGCACCTCAAGGCCAATCCTTCTCATAGCAACAGTTATTTTAGTTCCTACTTTTTCAGCTTCCACCTTCTTTTTTCTGCTCAGAGACAGAAAAAAGCTATTTCCAGTATTTCACTTCCATCTACCTCCGTAGCAGGGACCATTCACAACTCTGCAGCAGTCCTCATCTTAGATTTCTTACACTCTTCCTTAGCATCTACTTAAAACCTACTGAAGAAGCAGTAGTTTATTCTGCTCTGTCAGAACACCAATTACTGCAAACAGTAGTTCATTTGACAGTGCAATGAGTGCCACTGCATAGCTATCACAACACCATCAATCAGATAGTCACTAGATGGCTCAGAACTGACCCCATTAGAGATACTGGCTATTAACATAAAAGTGGCTATAGGAAACTATGCAAGATTATATTGTCTAATTAAAAAAATCCAGTCATACTATACAAAATGCTTGCAAAATGACAGTATAATTAGCAATTAGTCTCCTAAACACTGTTGATATTTGCAAACCAACAGCATTAATTCCACTCAGCTCAAATCATTATTCATATTCACCACACAGGGAGGAATTTCTGTACCTCTGCAATTAATAAATTACCGTTCCTCAAGCCATGGCCATTCAAAAAAAGCTAGAATATCAAAGGAATGAGAAGAAAATACACCTGTCATAATGGGAAAAACTGTTACCCATTCCAATTTCTACTTTAACTAATTAGAGTATTTTACAGTAAATTACACTGTAAAAGACATTAGAAGGACGTGTTGTGGAAACATGTTTTAGAGCTGTTTGTACAATCAAGCTTTATCACAGAGATATTTTTCCCAACACGACAAGAGATGATGTGAATATTCTGTAAACAATTAAAGACAAACCAAATATAATCTAGGATAATTATTTTCAGTGAAACCAAGTACATGTCATCTACTTCCTGTATAGCTACATTAACTGATCGTCTGAAACTAGAACACACAGGTGGAAGCATGTAAAGCTTTCTCAGCACAGAAAACCTAAAATTGTCTTATTTTGTAAAGCTTCCTTTYGCCATTTCTCCCCCCCCGACCCCCTAGACATGTTGCTACTGTCAGAATTGTAACTAAAACACACACAGATAGTGAAAATAGTCCAAACTAGATACTTCCTAAAGCAAATGTATAAACTTTCAAGAAAATTCTTGGAACAATATACTATTGATTAGCTAATTGTAAGGTGATAAGCTTTAGAAAAGCTGGAAGAACATGACTAAATTCTCTGTCCTTGAGTTTTTCAGCCTGTAGTCCTGACAAGCCCTAAATAATAAGGGGTCAGGAATAGGAGATTCAAATCCCTTGCATAATTGCAATATGCAATTAATTCTTCCTAAACAGAAGTCAGAAACTATACAATTTGTAGGTGATTTTAAACCAGGATATCAAACAAATGTGTACTGTACTGTCATGAAACACTTCAAGTAAGGTTATCAACTGCTTGCAGAATGTGTCCTGTGTATATAGCTCTCTGCCAAGAAGCAGTAATTAGAGAAACTATTCCATCCTTGATTAATTGAAACCCATTCTGTGATCAAGTGAAATCTGTGCACAAATGCCATCTGCTGTCACATACCATGTGCTCAGATAGTTTATAGGAGATTTTACACTAGGATGAAGTTCATTCCTTCCTTTCTACAGCCTTCCAGGTTCAAGTTTTCTTGATGATCCTTGGAAAAATGAGGAGAAAACAAACAGAGCTGAGTGCAAAAAAATGAAGGACAAAAGAGAGAAGAAATGAAGACTTTTAAAAAAGTAAATTCAGAAAAAGAGAAGTTTATATAAAGGGAAAAGAAGAAATACTTCAATCAGATCATCACCTTATTCAGTCACATAGTTTTGGGGGGTTTTGTTTGGTCAGGATTTTTTGCTGATTTTTTTTTGGGGGGGGGGAGCGTGTTTTGTTTTGTTTTGTTTTTTAAGAGTCACAGACTAATTCACGAGCTTCAACTTTTTGGGTTCAATTAACAAGCAGCAGTTAATGACAGCTACATTCCACAGAATGATACATGGTCTCCTTCAAGTTTCTGATAAATAAATCTGCACTCCTAAAAGTCCAGGAACATTGATTCATACTCTGTCACACCTGAAAAGAGAGCAAATATACAGAATGTATAAATTAAATCTCAGCTTTCAATATTATTTCCCAACAACCCTAGTTAGGTGTGATATTTCAGACTAGTACAAAGAAAATTATGCCACTTTTCTAGAATTGTATTTATCTCCAGCTCCATGCTTAAAAAAAGTAATTTGACTCAAAATATTTCAAAGATAATAAAGCAAAGATTTTCACTCACACCACCTTTACTTAAAAGCAAAAGCACTAAATATAAAGCAACTCATAAGAATCAACAGGAGTAAGATGTCCTTAACCTAACTGGATCTTATTATAATTATTACTCTGCACTGCAAAAAAATTCTTTTCTGAATGAAGACCACTATCAAGGGACATATACTTTAAATGAATAGTGAAGTCTTACATCTGCCATCAAACGCTATAAAGCGTAACTAGAAAAAAAAAAGTGGAGAAAAAAGGGTGAAAGCCCCCCCCCCACCTTTTTAGATGTTTTACCGAATACATCAAAACAACTTTCCAATACCAGAAAATATGTAAAATAATTATATCAACATATTATTTTCTTAGAATCATTGAATCATAGAATAGTTTGGGTTGGAAGGGACCTTTAAAGGTCATCTAGCCCAACCTCCCCTGCCATGGGCAGGGACAATCTTCAACTAGATCAGGTTGCTCAGAGCCCCGTCCAACCTGACCTTGAATGTTTCCAGGGATGGGGCATCTACCACCTCTCTGGGCAACCTGTGCCAGTGTCTCACCACCCTCAGTGCAAAAAATTTCTTCCTTGTATCTAGTCTAAATCTATCCTCTTTTAGGTTAAAGCCATTCCCCCTTGTCCTGTTGCAACAGGCCCTGCTAAAAAGTTTGCCGCCATCTTTTTTATAAGCCCCCTTTAAGTACTGAAAGGCTGCAATAAGGTCTCCCCAAAGCCTTCTCTTCTCCAGGCTGAACAACCCCARCTCTCTCAGCCTTTCTTCATAGGAGAAGTGTTCCATCGCCCTGATCATTTTCATGGCCCTCCTCTGGACCCACTCCAACAGGCCCATGTCTTTCTTATGCTGAGGGCTCCAGAGCTGGACACAGTACTCCAGGKGGGGTCTCACCAGAGCAGAGGAGAGGGGCAGAATCACCTCCCTCGACCTGCTGGCCATTGTTCTTGTGATGCAGCCCAGGATACGCTTGGCCTTCTGGGCTGCGAGCGCACACTGCTGGCTCATGTCCAGCTTTTCATCCACCAGTACCCCCAAGTCCTTCTCGGCAGGGTTGCTCTCAATCCCTTCATTGCCCAGCCTGTATTGATACTGAGGGTTGTCCTGACCCAGGTGCAGAACCTTGCACTTGGCCTTGTTGAACCTGTCGTGTCCCGCCTATGAGGAAGAAGGAGGTGACTCAGATCCACAGATCCCCTTGGGTTGAATTAAGGTGAAACGACACTCAAGGTCCAAGCACATACACTGATTTTAATGAAAGATTTATGAAACAAGTTTCCCATCCAGTTTTGCACCCCCCACAATATTCAGTCTGTTAGAAAATTGAAGCGAGCCTTGCGGTTACTCACCGCACGTGGGGTTTAAGCCTTGTGCGTGGGGGGGGGGGGGGAGAGAGAGACAGACAGACAGACAAAGAGAGAGAGATCACCAGTCCTGGGTCCAGCATCGGGCCAGCCGATGGAGGATGTTTCTGGTTTGTAGGAGCACTCGTCCAGAAGTCCCACCCAATGGCACTTGCCTTCCCCTTTTACATCTGCCATTCACTATGGACTGCCCCTCTGCCACGGTGGCAGTTTCGCCTCTGGGCCAACCTCAAGAGAATTTCATTTCAGGGTTTTTGCGTCTTGCGAGTGTTGGAGACATYCCTTGGATAGGCTCAGGGGATCGTGACCCCCTGCTCCCTTATCAAGTTTCGTCTCCTGCCGTTGTCCACATTCCTCTGAGCAAACAGTTCTTTGTTCCAGGGGGTTACAAGTTAGCCTTGGTGTTAGAACTATTCATTCAGATTGTTTGTTCTTCCAGTTGGTCTCCTACACCACCCTGTGGCTCAAACACTCCAAGATCTTCTTCAACCGTTGTGATCCGTATGTAGTGGACAGGTGCAACAGAGGAAAGAGAGGACAGTAGGCGGAAGATCACACATCTAACTACCGCAAGGCCTATTACCAAAACCAAAAATCCACACAATACCATAAGGTCAATATTTACAAGCCATCTTCCCCACCCCGTGAGTCCGAGAGATTTCAGCAGGGAGATAATCCATGATCTGGGGCCAAGTCCATTAAACCAGTCTGCTGGCTGCATTGCTTGGAACAATTCTCTGGTCTTATCAGCGACTTCCTTCATCTTTGCGCATGCTTCTTCTATAGAGGTGGAGGCATTATGGACGGTGATACAGCATTCCTCTTCCGTTAAATTTAACATTCCACATACTCCATGTTCTTTCAACAATGACATATCTAAAGCTAATCAATTTTGCGAGTCATCTTTGACATTTGTTGAACTTGTAGATTTATCTCCCCAAAAGCATATCGTGTCCAATTACTCAAAACATGTACCTGCCAAGTTAAATTCTCTAAAACATATTGATGTTTTTCAATGGCCACACTCGGCACAAAGATTGCCTCAATTTTTAATGCAAATATTTGTCCAAAGGTATAATAATCAGGTATTTGTATTCCTGTGATTCCCTCCCTTGCATCTGCCAGGCTACCAGAATCTCTGCGTGCCCTTATTTTGGCGAGATGTAAAATTCAGTACTCTGGAGGGACACATGGAGGGGAAGCCAATAGAACAGTGCAATCCAGCCATTTCATACATGTTTAACTGTGAATACAACTTTCCATCGGAACATGCCCATACCATTCCTCGTGGGGCTGAATACCTAGCCTGGAAACAATCAAATGGGTCGTCTCAAGGTATTTCCTGTTGCTTTCCGTTAGAGCTCCAGACCTTCTGTCAGTCTGGGCCATGCGTGATTGGAATGCCACAGGAGAGTGCCGTTTCGGGATCTTTAAAGGAGCCATTACATCGGTCATCCTGATTCCGATAACCGTAATTGGGATAACCCCAGCAAGTACACATATCCCAAATGAACGTTCTCAATTCTGGAATATACCAAGTTTCAAGTGGGTCACCTGCTCCTGTAGAGCAGTTTAATACTTGGGAACAGCTCAACAGGGGTTCTCCTATTGTGTCCTGCATGACGCTCCTATGTCATCGACTGCCCCAACATAGGGTTTCCCCATTTGGAAGTCTAACTTGGTTATGCATACAGGTTTCAACACCAACCTCCCACTGAATGGTGGTCCCATCAGGGAGGTCAGAAGTGGAAGACAAAGGACGGTTGGGGTTAAATAGTCATTTCAGAGACCAGGCCCATTCATATCTAGTACAATTAACAAGGTGAATTTTCCCTGGTTTATCAGGTATTTGTATACACCAATCTGTGTCCCAACACACGTTATATTCGTGTTCAAAATGACCACCTTCAGAGGGGGAGTCCCACTACGGTACTATGGTACAAGGAACAGAAACAGAGGTGATGTTATTTGTTTCCATATCAGAATTTTTGTTTAGAGATCGATAATAAGGTTGATTCCACAAATTTTCCCAAGTAGAATTGTTAGGGAGTTGATACAAAGCCCTTGAGTATCCAATCCATGTCCCGTTATTTCTCCATGGTTGTCCCTCTTTTTGTTCAAGAAAAGGGGATTCAATTATTCCCCATGTGATGTTTTTCCCTGTTCGGTTAAGACTTTTTAACTCGTTTTCCAATATTTTTGTAAGATTTAAACTAATCATTGTAAATTTGAAACCCTCTGCTGCTGAACCAGGGAGGGCAACACATATCGCCTGGTCCGTCTGGTTCCAAACATGCATAAATCCTTGTATCAACTCCCAAGCCAAATTGGGGGATTCACCCCATGATCCCATTATCCCAACAGTGATGGAGAAAAAATAGGTTTTCCAATCCGTCTTTCCTTAGTACCATACAAAAATATTCCTAACAGAATCAAACAAACAATACAAATAACAATTCACGCTGCGACTGTGAACATGGGTCCCACGAYGGTTTGTCCACAACCTGCAATGTACATATACAAAGCAGAAAATAATAAATGAGAATGGTTAAAAGGACGGCACAATCCATCRAGTATGGATTCAATGGTCCTTTCCACGGGCATCTGTAGCTACTCGTGCCCTTATATAGATAGGGGTCGTACACCATTTCCTGATCATTTCTTGTTGTGCAGCTTCCACTAGGGTGGGGACTCTAACCAGCGTCTGGTTTCAAGGCCTTATAAGATCTTCCTAAAATGATTGGTTGTTGCCATATGATTTTCTCAGCTTCCTGTAAAGCTAGGCTAACCACAAAGAGGCCCTATTTTCCAAATTAGGTAGTGTTTTTCTGCATCTTTGTAATTACACAAACAGAACCCGATAGGACGAATCGGACACTCAGGCCTGCGTTGCCTCACAACTGGGTCGTTTGACGTGGGGGAGAGGTGGGGGCATCTTCCCTCTGCCTTTCCGTGCTTGAATAAGCTTCTCTAGGGACTTACTAGGCATACCATGGATCAAATCTCGGGGAATGCCCTTTTCGATTCCCTCAGCCCACAATAGGTTTCTCTTTGCCTTTGGGGTCCGCAGGGGGGGACAATTTTCCCACTGTTCTACTCCCCGTACGGCAGTTCTTGATTTTGTAGCCCCCCCAGTGAGACCCATTCTCCTACCACAATCTTTCAGTTCCTGAGCTACCTCCCCCCACATCATGGCCCCTCCTTGTTGGTTCCGCCTCCCCGCCCTTGGGGCTAGCGCATCCCTTAAACGATCCTGCAGCTGTACCACATACAGTTTCAGCGAGTCAGGAAGACCCCGGATCAAGGGAGTCATTCTATCAGGGTTTGCATTTAGCAACATCAGGGAAGGTTGCTGGGGAACTAGGCGCCTGTCATGCATCAACTGGAGGCAGGCAGCCTTTTGCAAACTTCCAGTTAAATGATTTATATTGGGGTCTCAATATGCACCGGGTCTCCTCTTTCCAAGGGGTCTAAGCCTCCCGCCCAATACGTGACTCGTTGGGTTAGTGACCATCTCTTTGATCATCAGTAGTTAAAAATACACTGGGCCCCCAATACCCTTGTGCTTCATCTTCTGAGAGCAGGACTCGATCTCCGCCTGTTAAAGAAACTCCCCATACATATTCTGTCTCCTGAGCTAGCCTACTATATTTCTCCTGAATCTCTGATAATCCAGCCACTGAGTATGGTACCATTCCAGTGGTAACTTGCAGAGCTGTCCCCGCTTGGCCGTTATCAGCAGTTCCGGTTTTATCAGGGGCCTCATTTCCGCCTCCCCACCCCTGGGATATAAAAGTTCTCTACTATCCTCTCACTCTTTGATTGGATATAGGGGTTTTAAGTCAGATGCCTGCTTTTTGGCTAGTTTTGCCAAACTCGAAAATCCCAGTTCGCTGCCTGGATCCGAGTCCAGATCTGTTCAAGTGTCAGACCCCCGCTCGTTTTCCTCCAATTCAGACCGTAAGATTTTCTCTCGGTCCAATGCATTCGACAGAGCCACGTAGAGTCGCTAAGTGGTGCAACGTTCAGCAGCTAGCTGGCTCTGCAGAGTTTTTCTTTGTTCTTGCAAGGATTTTACTATTTCATCATTAATTGGCCCCTTCTCCTGGGCCGCCATCAGTACTGTTCCCAATGCAGCACACGCTATGGCTTCGCCCTTCCCTTTTTGTACATTTATTCCTTCTTAGGGGTTATAAACTTATCTTCTACGGCTTTTGGATTGTGCCAACTGGTATGGGTTCACGTTTTCTCAAAGTGGCGAAGGGTGTGCTTTATATTCCTTCAACAAAAATGGGGGGGGGGGGGGGGCAGTTGAGCACCAGCAGTCCCCGGATAGCCACAGCTCACCACTGCTCGGACCTCTCCTGGCTTACTGCTGAGAGGTCACTTCCCGACTCCCCTCCTGCATTCCTCAGGTGGAGAGTCGGTATACCTCACCAGCTTTCCCGGGTAGAAAGTTGGTACCCTCAAGGACCTTTCAACACCGAGGGGATCCTGTCCATGACGCCAATTTAATGTCATGTCCCGCCTATGAGGAAGAAGGAGGTGACTCAGATCCACAGATCCCCTCGGGTTGAATTAAGGTGAAACTCCCTTAACAAGTTTCGTCTCCTGCCGTTGTCCGCATTCCTCTGAGCAAACAGTTCTTTGTTCCAGGGGGTTACAAGTTAGCCTTGGTGTTAGAACTATTCATTCAGATTGATTGTTCTTCCAGTTGGTCTCCTACAGAACCTCATGAGGTTCACACGGGGCCACTTCTTGAGCTTGTCCAGGTCCCTCTGGATTGCATCCCGTCCCTCAGGCGTGTCGACCGCACCACTCAGCTTGGTGTCAGCTGCAAACTTGCTAAGGGTGCACTCGATCCCACCGTCTATGTCATTGATGAAGATATTAAACAGTACCAGTCCCAATACGGACCCCTGCGAGATGCCACTTGTCACTGACCTCCATCTGGACATTGAGCCATCGACCACTACTGATACCGAACACCAAGGAATATTGAAGGGACATATAATTCTTTGGTTGAAACAATACAGATGGGTTAGGGATGCTTTATGAGTAGACAAGCCAGACGTTCAGTAGATAAAAAGGCCTTGAAACCTTGTATTCTGCATAAAATAGATAAGGAGGCTAGCTTTGAACCTGGAGTAGAATAGATAGGAAAGTTATGCTGGAACAAGCTAGTTTGTGCAAGTAAAATTGTACAAAACAAGCCAAGGGTTAAACGGAGCATGTGTAAAGACTGAGTTCAACTAAAGGACAGTGTGAGGAAGACTATCGACGACCACCAGAGGACCCTGGAAAACCACCTATGGATATAAAAGCTCATGCGTCAAAGACATTTACATATGTTAATGAGTTCCAGGAAATAGCATCAATATGTTAATTATTTCCCAGAAATCGAATGAATATGTATACCTTAATTGTATATAATTCTTGTAGCTAAGCAGCTCGGCGCGCACACTAGGTGGAGTGATTCCCTGTGCGCCCGGCGCTGCAATAAAGAATGCCTGCTTTCTAAAACTCCAAATTGAGTCTTAGAGAGTTCTTATTTTGCTGACTTACGGTAACACTACCTTCACAACTATCTAACCAATTCCTCACCCACTGGACAGTCCACCCATCAAATCCATACCTCTCCAGTTTAGAGAGAAGGATGTTGTGGGGGACCGTGACAAAGGCCTTACAGAGGTCCAGATAGACGGCATCTGTAGCCCTTCCCATGTCCACTGATGTAGTCACTCCATTGTAGAAGGCCMCTAGSTTGGTCAGGCAGGACTTGCCCTTGGTGAAGCCATGCTGGCTGTCTCGAATCACCTCCCTGTCCTCCTTCTGCCTTAGCATAGCTTCCAGGAGGATCTGTTCCATGATCTTCCCAGGCACAGAGGTGAGACTGACTGGCCTGYARTTCCCTGGGTCTTCCTTYTTCCCCTTTTTAAAAATGGGGGTTATGTTTCCCCTTTTCCAGTCAGTGGGAACTTCACYGSACTRCCATGACTTCTCAAATATGATGGATAGTGGCTTAGCAACTTCATCCGCCAGTTCCTTCAGGACCTGCGGTTGGATCTCATCGGGTCCCATGGACTTGTGCACCTTCAGG